>VUQG01018246.1:7154-17530 GCA_015106755.1 Etia nguti
TATATAAGAACCAGTCCATTTACCTTTTACTGTTATAGTCTGTTATTTATTTGCAAATTATTTTAGCTCAGCAGATATATGTGTGTGTGTGTGTGTGTGTGTGTGTGTGTGTGTGTGTTACACCAGAGCTCTTTACAGGGGGAAGCTTGACAACCAAGCTAGCTACCATTAGCTGACAACTTAGCACAGATGTTCTTTCACTCAAATGAGGTTGCTTCTGGTTCCAAACATACAGCAGCAACAGCACTGAAACATCAAAATGGGCAGTCCACAAATAATTGATGACATCCATCTTTTACACTCTTAATGATCAGCATGAATGGTAGATATAGACTACAAATAAAACTTGCATATGACTTAAATGTGCAAGTTGAGTTTGATATAGTTTTGCAATGTACACTTATCAGAAAACTGTGCCAACATTTAAAAACAGGAACTGATAAGATTGATAAGAATTTGGAAGCTCTTCTTGATTCTAATCCCTACGTCTGTTCTCAACCAAAGCCAGACTGATAGAGATGAAGACACCAAGCTATGATGATGACAGGCAGCATGAGTGCCTGACAAGTTGGACTAAGACTCAATTAGCTATCAGGCCTTTTGTGCTGAACATCTCTTGCCCTTGTTGTGTTTTGACCAAGTTAACATCACTAATGTGACTGTACTGATCATTCATAATCAATGATTATTATAGGATTTACACTAAATGTGGTACTTTTGCGCATGTGCTAAACATATGTCAGTGTGCACATAACTTTCCATTATCCATAGTATGATACCATATCCATAGTATCATATCACATCATATAGTGTTCCTAGGAAGACAAGCAGCTGGGCCCAGTACATTGGGAGATTACTGGTGACAGCCAGGGGTTTGAAGTATAGTTGAAGTATAGTGTGTGCAGCTGAGCTGGAAAGCTGCAGTCGCGAATGTGTGAACAGCAACCATTAATAAAGCAAGTATGCTGAAAAGCATTGAACTGTGGACCGGTCTGCCGTGTGATTACTACACAGCTACGTCCATAAAGTAAAGTAAACCTTTGAACTACAGCAGCAGCATAAGTCAGATCATCACATAGTTCAGCCACAAACAAAACTGGTGATTCGCTTCTCTATCCACGCTGACTTTTGAACTTCACGCTTACAACTGTGACTATGTGATTACTGTTTTGTTCACCACAGACGACTCAATGCAACCAGGTGGAGAGATGGAATCCAGGACACTATCAGTTACTGTCAAGATGGAATTTACAAAATCTTCTTTTAAACTGTAAAAAAAATTTTTCATCCATTCATTCACTTGTCCTAATCCTTATGTGGGTTAAAATAGATTTACAAAATTGGAATGAATACAGTGTTGATTTTGTTACACATCTGGCCAAGTTCTCATCTCACCACAGACTAGAAAACACTTGTTTTCATTACACAGAAAGATACAAGTCAGTTTCTCAGCTAACTGTAGGTCAATTCAGCTCTATGATGACTCACAGTACAATATCTAAATCTGTGCTAATGATGTAACAGCAGTGAATGGAGAGGTTAGTGGCCCCGGGGAGATACACTTTCCTGCATTCACGCTGCTCGTTGGTGGCTGAAAATGGCAATAAAAATCATATCCATTTGCACTTCTATTTGGCTTAGAAGACCACACATTTTTGTAGTTACAGTATTAAGTGCAGTTACCAACACATGGTTATATTCAGGATTCTGGTTTATTATGACATCTTATGAGTCAACATAGCACACATATTCATTTAAATACATCTGTGCATCCAGGCTCATTCACAAAAAAGTAGAGAAGCACACCTCTGCTGTAGCAGCACTTTCCAGTTTCTCAGGAGCTCAGGAACAGCAAACGGACAACACCACAGCTTTCAGTTTTGTTTTTTACACAGAGTTCAAGACATTGAAAGCAGGAGTAATAAGAATAAAGAATAATGCAAGACGTGTGTACTGAATTCATTTTTTATTTTCCAGATCAAAGCTCAAGAAAGACACTGTAATATGGTTTGACATTGCATTCCACCAAATTTGAATCCTAGCTGCATCTCCATCGACCTGTTTCATGAACATTTTCACTTTGCACAAAAAAACTAAACAAAAAACAAAAACCCAGTATCTTCCATATATTGAGCATTACAACCTAATTTAACACTGGTATGAGATTGGTACTAGTGATGTCAAATACCTTAAGACAATGTGTGTATTTCAGATGGAACTGAACATAGTTGGACTGGTGTATCTGTACCTTAAAGTAGAAAAACAGCTGGCTAAAAATAACCAACAAAACAACAGTGTCTGTTAAGGGACAGTGGACTGTATGCTCTTCTAGCATCACAGCTGCAAATCTCTATTGGAGACTAACTACATGGGTGCCATATCATCGATCAAAACATACAATGCACATATGTATCTTGAAGCTCCACTGATCAATATTTTTATATTAACAAAAGATCGAACAACTATATCTAATGTAAAAGAAGTCATTTGAATGATGACTCCACATCAAGCAGTAACACCTGAGGTTAAATAAGTCCTAATAAGTAGTTGCAAATTGTTTAGTGCAGCTTTAGGGAAATAGAAGGAGCTCATCCACACTCACTACTGGATGATCAAAGTCGATTTCATCTGCGTGGTTACATGCGAAGCAGGGATCTGTCCCAGAATGACAGGCAGCTCCTCTCAACAGCTAAAATGACAAAGCTGGCAGATGTAGAGGATAAATATGTTCCCTAATTTAATTGGAAGCAAGAAATCTAGAGAGCCGAAATGTGTCTGAGAGTCCATTAACTGATTTAAAAATGTTGACTCGGAAAGTAATACCAGTTCAATTGTGGTTTCATCATGCTACGTACGTTTTCTTGCTTTTCTCCTTTTATGTTTTTATAAAACCTGCTGTAACAAAAGCATGGTCCTGACAGCAGGAAAACAATGTGATGTGAAAACAGGAAAAATGTAGGTAACTATAAAGAATCATTCTCATTGATTAAAGAATCAGGACAAAAACATGATATCAGTGATATAAGAAGGTTTCTGTTTTTCAGACTCATGCTATCTAAATGTGTTAACAAAATCCTGTCATGGCTGCCTAGCCAGTCGCCATGGTGACTCAGCAGCTCCTCACTGTCTCCTCCTCGATGGGCACAAGTTCTGGCACACCCACACACATACATGCACAGACTGTCTCTGATGAGCAGCAGTTTAGATTACTGCTGATAAAACACACACACACACACACACACACACACACCGTTCCAATATATGACAGTAAGTGCAGACAAGTCAGCTAAATCCAGATTACTAACTGCGCAAGCCTGTCAAATGTGACTTTGTGTTGTGTTTCATCTTGTGTGTGTGTGTCTGTGTGTGTGTTGCCAAGATGCTCAAGAAAACAAGGAGTGCACAGATGAGATGAGCTGGTGAAGGTGAGTAGAGGAGAACAAATGGGAACTGTAACAGATCTGCATGAAATGATACCGTATCTTTTTTTCATATCACTTTTTTCTTGCTGTGTGCATACTCCGATTTCATAGACATTCATTCGACAGAACACTGTTTCTGTTACTTTCTTTCATTCTTGGTCCATTAAGGTGGGCCTGTTATGCTTAGGGGTTTTTTTTCTGGAGACATATATACTGATTCAGTGGTGCAAGTTTGTGTTAAATATGGCCAAGGTTTAATAATGAGGTTGATGTATGCACAAATAGAAAGCAAAAAAGAGAAAAAAGCAGAGGCTCATTAGACTGTAAAAACTTGGCTTGGCTCAGTATTTTTTTACTTTTTTGTTCAGTATGATGTCAAAAGAGAGGATATCGCTAAGACAGCCAGTTTGTGTCCACAACTTCATGTTATGTACCAGTTGGAATTTGGCCTAGAGAGAGGAAAAAAGGGAGCTTTAACATCTAGTTTTAGATGGAGGATTACTTAAGAAACTGTACCAAGACTAAGAAAAATAAGGTTTATTTTGAACTGTGAATCATGCAAAGCCACTCTAGTAAAGTCTAAAAGTAAAAATGTTGAACTGTAAATGACCATAGACACATTCATCTTTTCTTCAATGAAAGCTTGATACATTTAAACTAAGCAGTTGACAGTCGAATAAGAAATGTCTTTGTGTTAGGTTAGTAGTTACCAATAAAGTTTCCAAGTTGGCACTCCAACTTCAAGAGATATTCTGTCATATGAAGTCAAACATCAAACCAAGCTTGTGACTGAGAGGTCACAAATCATTAGCCAAATGAATGTGTGGTTTCACTGTCAGATCAATTCATCACATCTGTTTTCAAAAACAACAAGCAGCAACAGCAAAAATGATCATCTTGAGGCTTCAAAAATTTGACTCGACTAATTGAGTGGACACACAGTAGCTATTTCCATCTTATATACTGCGTGTGCATAAATTCAGTTTGAGGAACAATTACATTAAGTTCATGTGTCCTTTCGTATTCCGAACTGTGGTTCCATTTATCTGAAAAGCCATTAGGGATGACTCAGCCAGTGGATACACTGCATTTTCAGACCACTGAGATTTGTTTATTTTATTGTTTAAAAATAAACATTGTGACTGGATGGATATGGAAGGATTGGATAAATTTCAACTGGAAATTGTAGAATTTATTTTGAGCAGCTGACATTTTTCTGCACCCAAACATTTAACTGGGATGAACTGTGACTACACTCCAGACTTTGGGTCTAAATAATGAACTCTTGCTGGCATCCTGGGAGCAGGGTGCATGTTTTAATGCCTTAAATGAAGGGGACATTTTATACTTATCCCTGCCTCGCTCTGCTGTACTGGCTGATGGCTGGTCTGATCTTAAGCTCAGCAGGACAGAAATAACCTTTGCTTATTTCAAATCATGAACACATAATAATGGAAGCTCTCAGAAGGATGAATATGAAGATGAGAAAGAGACACAGTGTTTCCCGTCATTCCTGGTTCAACTGCCACATGATATCAGGTCTGATTTGAATCTCCGCCTCTTTTCTCCACAGGAAAAACTGACCTTTGTTTGTTGTTGCCTCTGAAGCCTTTGTTTGATCTATTCACTGAACCTCTACTGTACAGTTGGGTCACTCCAAAGGCTACATGGGCAATCATTTTTGCACTGTGCTTGTTATCTGTTGGTAAAATTACCACTTGGTATTTTTCTTGGTCACATTTAAGTAGATCATCTGGGTGATCTGATAAAGATCATGAAGTGTAAACTAGTAAATGGATACTTGAGTTACTATTAATGGTATCAATGGTAATCAACAAACAAACTGCCGTGTAGCTTTATTAAAATCAGGCATGCCTGCACTCACTACTCCCACAAAGGGTAGAAATATGAACCTGAAGAACTGTTAAATGACTAAAACAAAATGAAAACAAATTGCTTATTCTCAGTTTAAATGATTCATGTATTGAATGATAAAAATCAGAAGGCCTTTAAAGTTGTGAGGAATGTTCTAATGGATCTCCAGTCAAAATGGTAAGCAAGGACTCATTTAAACTTTGTTTCTGATATATTGTCTAGCCAGTCATCATGATAACATCCAGTCTCTCAATCTGTACATAAATGAGCCACAGCAGAGAAGTTGACAAAATGATATCAAGAGTTCTTTGATGTCAGTACCTTAATACACAGGTTTATAACATTAGTGTGATGCAACTATCAAACTTTCACTCCCAACCTGCCATTCGGCAAAAAGCAATGTTACTGAAGGTTACTAAAGGCTCTGTTTAAATGCAATCTATAATGTTAACCCATCCGTCAATGCACAGATGTCACCGGATACCCTGGATGTAACAGGGACTGATCATCACATACAGCAAGTACTTTAACATCCAATACAATGCCAACCTTTCCCATTCTAAAAGTTTCATACACTGTGTTATCTCCCATTTGAAGCACTTTTGTTTAACACCAAACCCTCAAGCAAACTGACAGTCCTCACAGAAGAACTGCTGTTTGCTGACTATTAGAGGTTGACCAATTAATAAGCTCTGGGCTCTTTCCATCTTGAAATTACAGTTATCAATCAACCTTTAAAAATGTGGTGAACTGTTTATTTTGAGATTTAGCAAAGACATTTCTCTTAAAAGATCTGTCTCACAAAGCAGGAAGAGTGCTTGAAGTTTTACACAGGCCTTTTATTTTCACAAATGTGGTCCACTTTTAACCAAGGCAGATCACTATGGTAACCACAAATAAAGCAGCTGCACCGGGTCTAAGTTCACGTTGTTTAACATGCTCACCTCCTCACCAATCCTCACATGAACCAAATAATTTGAAGATAACAGCACAATCAAAGCACATAACCTGATATTTCCAGTAGCTGATAACGTGTGCAGGATTAAAACACTACATAACAATCATTTTTCTTTCAGTGACTGATATATTTCATCAGACATAAAAAATGTTTGAGGGAAGTTAACGCGCCTTGTCCCCACTGTGGCAATAAAACTGGCTTCAAACAAATAACTCACGAAGGTCATCAATAATAAATGAAGTTTAGTGAAGTTTGTTGAAAGTCTTTAGAGAAATTCTCAAAGGTGACTGGTGTTACACATTAAGGATCCATATATTAGCAAAGTGAAAAGCTGACTGGATAACATTAAAATATTCAAAGGGGAAAGCTCATAAATATATAGAATGAATGAAAAGTTAACTCACTGTGAATTCATTACTAAGCAGGAGTGAGAATGCAAGCACAATTTCCATTTCAGTAGATTTACAGTTAGTCTTGACATAATGTTTTGAAATGTGTCAAGATTTAAGTTTGTGGAATTTAATAGACAGTTTATTTTCATGTGTGAGTAACACAGCTGCATTATTTGACTTATGTTGACACTTAAAAGCAGTACAGCAAGCTATAAACCCAAATCTGTCACAGAAACCAATGGCTTATAACAGCCAGCATACACAAAGCAGCATTATGGTCATTTGCCGTTTCATAATTTACCTACGATAATTTCACCCTTATTTATTTGGTCTGACATTTCAGCTAGTATTCACACTATTTTCGCCAGCTAGTTGCTTATTTTGACTGTTGGTTGGTGTTGGTGTTACCCAACCATTTTTAGTAATGCACATTCCTTGTGCACCTTGAAACATGGGTGTTTAGAGGTAGAACAGGAGTCGGCTGGAAAGGACTGCACACTGTGCATTTAATCATTAGCTCTTATTAAACTCTGGCTCTCTTCTACAGTATGTCTTTCATCCCGTTTTCCTCCTCTCAGCCCCAACCAGTTGTGGCAGACCGCTGCTCCTCTCTGAGCCTGGTTCTGCCAGAGGTTTCTTCCTGTTGAAAGGGAGTTTTACCTTCCTGCTGTCGCCAAGTACTTGCTCACAGGGGGACATCTGATCGTTGGGATTTTTCTTTATATATTGTAGGGTCCTTACCTTACAAGAGCAACTTGATGTGACTGTTGTTGTGATTTGGTACTACATAAATTAAACTTAATTGAATTGAACTGAAAAGCAAAACAAATTGCTACAATAGGGTAAAATTCTCCATAGAGGTGTACGGAGGGAAAACTCCTTATGGGTGTATCTCTTCCAGAAGCTCCTTACCTAGGACTCCTCCTGACCATAGGACTTTAATAATTAGCAGTATCATTCACAACCGTTACTACTTTTTTTGTAGACCACTAATTGTTGGTTATCTGGTCATCTTTTCCACTGTTCCATTCCTCTTTACTTAACAGAAAGAATTAGGAAACATCATAGTTTTGGATAACACATGAAGTTCATCTTCTAGTCCACAGATTTTCTTTACAGTTCCAGAAAAACGTAATGGCTACAGAATGCTATCATTCTTCATATAGCCTGGGTTCATACTGGGCACAAACATTATGAGATAACTCTATGTTTTGTTACATAATCTTACATTTTACAAACCAGGGCTATGATATCGCCTGGAGAAACTACAACATGATTAGATCATATCTCTACAGTACTAGCTCTGCCTGGCTGACTTGTTGACTTACTGAATGACAACAGAGCTTACACATTTCCTGCTAACAACTCATTATTACTGTCAATGCTACACTGTAAAATGACTTATATATGTAGTCAAGGTTTGACCAGCTCTTGACCATAACTGCCTCAGAAAAGCCTACTGCCTGACAAATGAGGTGAAAATGTTAACTGTACCTAGCTGGGTGCCTGCTGACTTCCCGGCTACTTGGTTGATCCCCTTTGAGAGGGATTGGATGTAATTCCACCAATCCCTGAGGCAGAAATTATGGCATCATCATCATTACAACATTCATGCATTAAAACATCTCTGATAATCCACCTAGCTTCTGTGCCAGTTGTCTCAGGCAAAACATGGCCCGACTTTTTTTACATTTAATATCTCTGTGATTCAAACATTCAAGGAGTCAAAGGAGTTGAACTGACATGCCTTTTTCATTTATATATTCATAATCTGGGATTTTCATGCACCTGGTCTGGAATCTTTATGTTCTCCTGATTTGCTACTCTGCGTTTACTTGGACTGTGTAGTTCCCTGCAATCTGAACTACAGAAATTACTTGCTGTTTGCAAAGATTTAGGATATCTGAGCTCAGTTTTAATTTGAACTCATCACATACAATCTTCAGGTCCCTTGCTGTCAAATTTGAGGTGACTGGCTATCCCTTTAGCATCATTTATTTTTTAACATGAAGAGTTAACACTTTGAAACGGTATGTTTTAGCCCAAATAACAATCTTTTTCTAAACCTAAGTAAGCAGTTTTGGTGCCTAAAGCTAAGAAGTGAGAAGAGATAAGAACTGCAGTCTCCTGGTCCTTCTGTTTTTAGCATTCGCCCTTGGCGTCTAATAATACCATCATCAAAGGCTATCTTACGCCTATGTGTGAGACACCAGGGGCTTTGACAAAACAGCCAAACATGACACCATTGGAATGAGAACAGTTTAGCTAATAAGCCACTGGAAGTTTTGGTTGATTTGGATACAAACATTCCACTCAACCTGTTCTCACAATTCAGTGAGTTGGACATTTTAAATCATTTCAGACTAAATGACAGTATTTGCTCATTGCCATAAACTTAATCCTAAGGTATGTCAGTTAAAATATTTGGGGGGTTTTCTCCTGATTGCCAAGAACAATTTTGATAATCATTCTTCCAAGTCTTAGTAATCAGAAATCACATGCTCTGGTTAAGCGTCAGCCTTAGGGGTATGTAGATCTCTGAGATTAAATTGTTAGACTACGACTACGTACAAGGGTGGCTGTGACCCAAGAGGTAGAACAGGCCATCGAATTGGAAGGTTGGTACTTTGATACCTGGCTGCTCCAGTCTGCATGCCAAAGTGTCCTTGTGCAAGATACTGAACCCCAAGTTGCCTGTCCCTAATACACTGATCAGAGTGTTAGATAGAAAGCACGTAGACACCAAAAAAGTGCTTGTGTAAATAAGATGTATAAGGCACTTTGAGTGCTCAAGTAGAGTAGAAAAGCGCTCTCTAAGAACCAGTCCATTTACTATATGTTAACACTTGCAAAGGTGACTTTGCTTAATTACCTCTTTAACTCAGGACACAGAAAAAAGAAAAATCCATCACCCTCTTTTAAGTCAAACACAATATCACAATATTAAAATACCTGAACGATATTATATAAAATATATTTTAAGACGATAATGTGGAACAATGACAGTGTAGTATCAGTGTGTTGTTGTTATAATCAGCAACAAAATGAAAATAAAGTGATATGAGAAACCTCTGGAAATGAGTTGGTGACCATTCTGGCCATCAATCAAACGGCAAAGTCTTTTTCCCTTTTTAAACAGTACGATTTTCTGCATCTATAGAGCAAATAATTAACTGATCAAACAGAAACAGTGATCCGTTTTTAATGAAATGGCAGTCATATCAGGATAAACAAACAAACAACAACTTTGAAATACAGTGTCAGATGAGTCTGACTGGTGTAATGAGAGTACATTATTTCAGATGTCTGTCTCCCCAAAGACACTGAGCATGTCAGAATGACATACGCTCTATACCGTGTACCAGGCTAGAGATGATGCCCACTTTATGTAACGGGGCAGCCACGTTCTTCGGCTTTAGAGATTTTACTCAGCATTGCATCATGTAGCTTCTTTGGCTCCAGCTATCACACACAGAGCAAATACTACACCGTTTACTCAAACCTTAAATCCATTTCTACTTCAAGTGCAGAATAGAGACAACCATTTTCCCATAGTGTTCCCACAGACAATCTACAGTCCTGTAGCTCAATGCGGTTTCACATGTGAGATAGAGAAAAGGCAGAAAGAGCCCTAGAGGAGAAAAAATGAGCATAGATGAAACAATGCGCTCTAATCCACACACACACAGAGCATGCAGTGTATGTGTGCATGTAAGTGTGTATGTGTCT
>VUQG01018249.1:0-20505 GCA_015106755.1 Etia nguti
TTCAGGCTGTTCCAAACCCCTCTGATGTTGTCCTGTTGCAGCTGCTCTTCCATCTTCCTCCTGTAGTTATGCGTTAGACTGCCAAAGGGTGGAGAAGAATTTCACCCTTCAACCTTGTATTTTATGTTATTTTTTTAGAAAAATTGTAAAATGAGTCATACTTTTGCTCCTTCTCCTTCCAGATTTGAGGTTGCTGGTCTTCTTCCACTCATGGGCTCCTGGCTGTGCTCCTCTGGACTCTCTGGGCTGTCAGTACCACCAGGGGGCACTCTCCATGCGTGTTTCCAGGAAGGGCCACGTGGTCAGTGCTCTGGAGGCTGACTGGTTGGAGCTGACTGCCGCCTACTATCGCAAAGGCTGGTCACTGGTAGACTCCTTTGTTTACTGGGACACACCTAAAGGTTGGTCTGATGTTTCGGATGCAACATTACAACCAACATAGTGGATGTTAAAACAAACATGGAGCGGCACGTGTATGTTTGCCCTCTGCAGGCTTGAGCACTTAAAAACATTAGTCATGATTTCAAAACTAAAAGACTGAAGAAACCTCAGCTGTCCAGTGACAACAGTTATTGTTCAACCAGTTTGAAAATGGTCTAAAACGCATTCAGAATCAGAACCAACACCAACTTTCAAAATCATTGCAAAATCTGATCCAGACCCAAGCCAAGTTTGAAACAAGGCAAAAGGCTTGTTGAAACCAAGTTTCAAACCATTCTATTATGCCCCAAACCAGAGCCACAGTCAGAAGCCAATCCAAGTCAACAACAAGCTAAAAGCTAGGTATAAAAACATTCCAGATCCTTGTCCAAAACAAGTGTAAAAACCTGTTTAACATCACAGCCCAATAGAAGCTATAAGATGGTCCAAAACCAAGTTCAGAACCAATCTTAAACTGTCTAAAATCCAGTCCATATCCACCCCAACAACACTGTGTAAAGTGGATGTAAGTGCTTACTAACTACCATTCACACACATTCATACTCCGATGGATGCATCGGAGAGCAACTTAGGGTTAATATCTTGCCCATGCAGACTAGGGGGAGCCAGGGATCGAACCACCAACCTTCCGATCAGTAGATGACCTGCTCTAGCCCCTGTTGTCCAAAACGCTGGAACAACGAACCTCTCAATAACCTTGAATAAGTGCAAGTGAAGTTGCAGAAGCAGAGCTGGAGCTCTGTTCTGCAGATGAACAGGAAGCGAGGTCGCCAAAGTCGGGAAGACTGCTCCAAATATAGATGCAGTGGGAGAAAGGAGCCAAAACAGGAAGTGACTTTTTGTGTTTATGTCACTCTTTGGGGTTTATTTTTAATGAGATAGAAAAATAAAGCAAGAAATGGATCTGTAGGATCATGGTTTTGGATTTTATCGCATATATTTTTCATGTGTTTCATTATGGTCACAGTTTATTTTGTGCAAACTCGAGTCATACTTTGTCTTTTATAAATCCTTTTTAAGTCTTTTAACTGCATGCAAAGAATCAGATAACTTGGATACTTGGGATTGTTATTCCTTCTTCCTAATGAATCGGGGAGCATTAGGCAGCTCCTTGATGGTGCAGGGTGATGGAGAGGTTTGTACAGACGGACTACAACACGAACCCTCCGCGCTGCTGTCCTCTCACACATGAACATGTGGGAACTCTCAACCTATTTCTAATAACTGGGTCATTATCAACCCAGCGACGCTCTCATTTCCTCAGCAGCTGAAACTTGGCCAGCTGCAGCAGTGTGCTGTGAATCATTTATGTGCTGCCAGACAAGGTCAAGAATCTGGTAAATGTTTGATTGTTGTTCTGTACGTTTTCATAGTAGCATGTAGTTGTTTGCGATTGTTCTTTTTAGATGTGAAACTGCACAGTTAGACCACTTGATTCACAAAGCTGATTTGGGTAATGTCATCCAATGTCCTCTGAGCAGTGTGAGTTCCAGAACTGTAACTTTATCATTAAGAACCATGCCACACAAAAATATAAAGGGATATATATTTTCACCACAAAAACGTGACCGTGTGTCTTCCAAACAGACATTTGTGTCACTGCGACTGTTTGTGTGTTTCAGGCGAGCCGGTTCCTCGATCGCTGGAGGGATTGTTTGTGTACGAGGAGAGAAGCACGTCTCCTCCTGCCAATGACACAATTGTCGTCGAGCAGTGGACCGTCATCGAGGTCAGTGCGCCTGTTTGACTTTTAGACTTTTGGAGAGATGTTTGTGGAACAGAGATGTTTTATCCACTCTTTACTCTCAAAGGGCAAGCTTAGGTTAAACTATGAGGCTTAAAAAAGAGAAAAAAAGTTCTTTTTGAACATATTTTTACATTAGTAGCTTTAAACACAGTTTCCGATTAAACAATGACCCGTATGTGTACGTATGGTTAACATTGTGAGCACTTGGGACAGAATTAGAAAGTTAAATAGACGGGTTTGAAACTGAACTGATGGTGGGATGGTGAGGCATCTGGTTTTTTTATACCTTCATACCTCTTCACATTATACAGCATATGACAGTATTTATCTGATCAATAGAAATCATTGTAGAGATGGATTGGCTGACTCGACAATTGCACGTTGTTACTTTTGCTGTCTGTTTTTAGAAATATTCGTTTGGTAAACTAATTATGATGCCATTAACGCACAACGCTGGCTCACTGTGTAGTTACACCAGGGATCGGCAACCTTTGCCATCAAAGGTCATTTAAGAGCAAAGCACAGAGCCACAAAACGTATTTAGGCATGATAATGAAGAAAAAGCGTCACAGCATTACTGCTGGATGTAAAAAAAAAAATTTAAAAAAAAATCAAATCTGAAAATTTTGTACCATCACTGATTTTCCTAAACCTTGCTTCTGGCATACGTCCTCTCCATATAATAATAATTAAAAAGACTAAAACTAAAAAAAACTAAGACTAAAGAAAATCCACTCTGGAAATTAACTGAAATCAAATTTTGTTAAATTCTGTAGTTTCTTCCACTGATTTTATTTTTATTCCATAGGTTAAAAAAATACAATTGTTTCGGGAGCCACAGGTTTGAGACCTTTGCTATGCTTATTGGTGGAGGACCCTAACATGACACATAAGGGAAGAACTGAGGTCCAGTTTGAAGTGTTATACCCTTTAAACACGACTATAGAGGCAAAGAGTTGCGCAGCTTCTTCCATGTTTGTTGGCTCTAAAATACTCCCAAAGACTCTTTGTTTACTAATCACAATCCAGTCATTCTTTCACAGCTCGCTGTCCACTTTATCAGTGTCTCCATGGAGAGGAAAACCCCCACAGCATTTCTAAACAATATCATTTCCAGATTTTCATTCCTTCGTGTCTACTCAGATCTGTATTGACCAGGGGTGTCCAACTGTGGGCCCCAAGGGCCGGTGTCCTGCAGGTTTTAGATCTCACCCTGGGTCAACACACCTGAATCAAATGATTAGTTCATTACCAGGCCTCTGGAGAACTTCAAGACATGTTGAGGAGGTCATTTAGCCATTTAATCAGCTGTGTTGGATCAAGGACACATCTAAAACCTGCATGACACTGGCCCTCGAGGCCTGGAGTTTGACACCCCTGGTATAGACCAATCATCATAACGACATTGCATTTCCAACGAACTCCTGAGATACCAGATCCTGGCCCCTTAAAGCAGGTGTGCTTTGGAGGAACTGGCTCTCAGGGCTCCCCTTAATGACTGTCTCTAAAACAGTCAAACGTTAACATGGAATCAAGCTAAAAGTGGTGTTTACTGAGACTCACGGCTGGCTCTTAGCCAGAGAGGTTGCTTTTTCTGAGCCCTTCTGTTATATCTGCACACGTTGCTGTCCTGCAGGACTCCAATGTGAAAACAGACTACGGGCCGCTCCTCCACACCCTGGCCGAGTTTGGTTGGCTGCTCACATGCTTGCTGCCCACACCCATCATCCGGCACGACAGGTAGATAAGCTGTTGAAGGTTTTTTCTCTCCTGAAACGTGTTTTTCAGTTGCATTTCTGACCATGCTGCCGTTGATGTGTGCAGTGACGGGAATCTGGCCACAAAGCAGGTTGTATTTCTCCAGAGGCCGGTCAGAGGTCAGACAGCCGGACAGCCGAGGAACCAGGTGAGACGTTTGCCACCTTCGCTGTGGGCAAGAAACATGGTGAGGCAGCTGAACATTGAGCAAATGTTTAAATTGTCTTTAATCTGCATCTGGCATCAGCGTTCTCTGTTGGATAGACCTACAAAAGCCTTGTGCAGCAGTGAAAGAGGCCAGCTGGTGAACACGTTGGAATGTTAAGCAACTTCAGAGCAGAATAAGTCACTCAGGTACAGGTGGAGACCCAAAACAAAGCTAGAATAGACATCGCTGCACTCAGCGATGTCAGTGTTGTGCTCCTGCTTTCCCAAAGTCAGTTTCTGCTGGTATAAAGTGAATGTGAGGAGGTTGTAAATTCAGACGCCAGCAGGGATGCAAATTTCCTTACCCATGCCAGCATTTCATAATTACACCTCTCAGCTTAGCTTCCTGACATTAAGCTTAAGTTTTCTTTGTCATCAAGCTGACAGACAAAATTTCCAAGTGGTTTTTATTTTAAACAGAGCAGGGGATTTTCAAGAAAGCACTTCTAAACATACTAGTTTTATTTAGAAAGTATAAATAGTTTTTAATTAATACTGTGACTGGAGAACAGTGGAAGTGGAAGTGGAAGTAAAGAGCTGACCCTGTATTACCAGCATCACCCAGATGAAGATGAATGAAAATGGCAGGAATAAGCAGGAATATCCTCTGTGTGGCTAAAGTCCCCCCCCTGGTGGAGAAAGTCAGTACTACTCTTTGACTTCACTGCAAGTGAACTCTTAGGAAGGCAGAAAAACAAATCAGCAGTTATCTGGAAACTATTCCAGGTGTGGTTTTCATGAAGCTGCTTAATTTATTCCAGTCGCCAGTCTGCAGAGCTGCCCTCGAGAAAAACCGTGTTTAGTTTTTTTTTCTTTTCTTTTTTAACTCATAGTCCATCTGTGTCATTTCATGGTCTGTTATCAGTTTTGACTTGTGTCCCTCTCTGTCTCCAGTCTATGTCCAGTCACTCTGTGAGTCGGGCAGTCAGCAGCCCTGACCCTCCAGACACCCTCGCTCTGCCTGCGGGAGGCATCGGGGGATTCCCAGTGTTTGGAGGAGGGTACCCCAGCTCCCTATCCCACATGGAGGAAGGTGGCTTTGAGCAGGAAGAGGGGAAAGCTGAGGTCACCTGTATGTAAGCAGGTGAAAGTACCCAAGAAAAGAGATATGAACTGTGGAAGGTTCAGACTATTCACCACCTGACAGAGACTTTAATGTAGAGGAGCTCTGCACTTTGAAAATGTTGTTAACAAAGCCATAACGAGAATACGGTTGGACTTAGATGTACAGAGTGATGCACGTCTAATAACAGGTGCTCCCAGTATTATAAAGCACAGGAAATATGTTAATGTTATTGTGAGAACTTCAAGGAGCGGGGCTCTGCTTTCTTCTTACAGTGTGGAGTTATGCTCCTTCACAGCTCAGAAACATACTGAAGCAGGAAGAAATTTAGTTCAGTTTATCTAAAGTTATTTAGAAAGAGTACAAAAAGGTAAAGTGATGTGGAACTATAACGAAGCATAATAGGAAAAAGTCCCGGGCAGTTTTGGTTAAAAGGGCCCACTTGTTCCTACTTCAACCCCCTAAAATCCATGTTTCCTGAGAAAGTTCATGAATGTCAGCTTTAGATTTGTATATCAGTGAGACAACATCCTTCAGTCAAGTAAAGATGAATAATCAGCAGTCAGTGATAAATGTGTTCCAGAATATGTGAAAGAAAAAGGAAGTGGCACATTCCAGACTTTGACATATGACCGGTGACCTCAGCTTGAAGTGTGTGGATGTAGCTGCTCGGTGTGACTGTCATCGTCCTGTGTGATCACTGTGTGGTGTCAGTGGCTCTCGTGTATTAGGTTTTATATCGTACATGATGGAGCTCGATCAATAGAAATTTGACTTGTTCTTTCATAACTGGTTTAAAGCCCCAGCTGTGTGCACTTTCTGCTGTCGTGTGTGTATAACTGACTTTCAGTCAGAAAAGCAGCAGACGTTCAGTGTCTGGACTCTGAGTTCTTTTCTCTCTTTGCAAATATGCTGCACATAAAAATCGACGAGGAAGTCTCCTGGAGCCTCGAGGAAGATGCCGGGGTGGTGGAGCTGATGAGCTAGCACGTGGGGATGCAGGGCAGCAGCTCTGACGTTTGAAAGGAGGAAAAGGGAGCATTTGGAGTTGAAACGTGAACTGGGAGGTTGTGTCAGGTATGTGACGTGAAGGGGACGTTGGTGTGCGTGACACAGGGCAACTGGAGTGCCACTTCAGCTGTGAAGCTCTCACGTTGTGATGAAGGCTCTGTGCTGAAACCATACACAGTATAAATGGTGGGTGTGGCTTCTTTGTCTGGAAAGTGACAGAAGTGCCTTAAACCTGCACTCTTTCTAATGGCCACCAGGGGGTGATACCAAAGGTTGCAGGGTCCTACAAGTCTCTAAGGAAACAGCCCCCTGTTTGGACCTCTATAAACACCAGTTCAGTGACTTATTTTGGATCATACTGATTAAAATGGTCCGCTTTGTAAAGTTTGGTCACTCCAAGTGTCAGAGAGGAGGACTCATACAGTCAGTGAGCATGTGGTCTGAGTCAGAGCTACACCTACAGCTCATTACATCACAGTTCTGATGATGAGATGCTCACACAGTTTACATTTTTGGAATACATTTATCTGATGTTTAGCTCTCCACTGAAGTTTTTTCCTATTGTTACATGTGTTTCACAATTGTTTTGTAGTTTCACCAGGTAACCACACAAAAAGAGAAAAGTAATTGAACTACTTGAGCCACCGTACAGATATGTGGTTAACCTATATACCTCCCCAGTACATGATGAAAGCGAGGTGCCTGAAACAGTATATTTGTACAGAAAAGCCTATTTCTCTGAGATGTTACAGCTTTTTATTTTTTAGCTATCACTCTGGAAATCATTCATACAGCTCATCCTGTTTAAAAGTATTATTTTCCTCCTTCATTTTAAAGGTACTGCTAATATTCCTGCTGCTTTCTAGACATTCAGTGTTACAGACATCCTAAATGGATGGAGGGCTCTTTTTCTGCTGTTGTGTGTGTGTGTATAAGTATATTAGATGATAAGTGTATTTGTCTCATTTATATAAAAAGGGCTTGAGTTTTAATTGGATTTCATGTAAGTGTAACTTGAGCAGAAAAACATACAAATTTCTAAAGCTGTTCTTTGAAATAGAAGCAATCGATGTAGTTTGCAGTCTGTGGTTAACAAATACAAGAAATGTGAGTTAAATGCCACAAACATGAATTTCTAACCGGTGCCATGTTCTGTGAATAGTATCAGAGTGTTTAAAAAAAAAGACCCTGGAAACTAATTTTAGAAGGGAGATTTCAGAGAGCAGGATGAGGGAGGGCTTCCATGGCAATTCCTGATTAAACTATTGTTTGTTCTGGGATTATATAAAGGGAAGTTACTTTATAATAGGACACAAATGGGACATTAAAAAGAAAAAGCTATAGGACGGGTTATGGACTGACCTCATGAATCAAGAATGATTTTTAAGTGGACCTGTTCTTCTCATTTTCAGCAGATTTGATCTTGGACTGGTTAGAGTCACATTGCACTATTCACAGTTCACAATGAACCGTTCTGATTAGCACTGTTCTTCAGCTCATCCCGTCTGAAGCCACTTTTAGCTTCCTTTGCCCTTCCTTCAAGCCAACTATTATGATTGGCTGCCCTTTGTTAAGCGTTTACAGGTGGGTGGGGCTTCTGTGCTTACTGCCTGAGGGGGCTTTATTAGAGCAAACAGTAGAAAAAAGGACCAACGTGTACATACCCTGAACTCATTATGTTAATGTTTGCTTTGTTTAATGAGCTCGATGATCAGAACAGTGTGTCAGGAAACAAGGAAAGCAGAGCAGGTCTCCTTAAAGATCAACTTTCAGGTTAAGCTGAAGACTTTTATAAATAAGGTGCTGTTTTAGTTTGAGTGGAAAATGTATTAAATGGGTGTTAACTGTCAGTATTAATATTCTAGCTTTTCCCTCTTTCAAGAGTTGTACATTTCCCTTCCTTTATCATTGCTGTTATTTTTTGTTATTATATTAAACAGTATTTCCCATGTCTGAGTCACTGATTAACCACACGACCACACACACGTCTGAATAATAGTCTTTTTGATTTTATTAACAGACATGAAAATGTCAACAGTAACAAAAGGTTTTTTTAGTCCATTTAAAAAAAAAAAATAAAAAAAAAGTGGGTTGGATCAGACTCCTCCCACAAAATAACTTAATGAGGGAGAGGGTAAAAGAAGGTTGTGCTCTGACATGTAAATGTGGCCGATGTTCTCTCTTTCCTGGATGCCTTTACTTATCGAATGCTTAAAGCAGCTAAACGTTGCCCACTGCAGCAGGAGATGAGAACATCAGGCACACTGGACACAGTATTATGAAGTGGGGACATGTCACGAAGCAGGATCAGAGTTAGCCAAACAGCCTTCCTACACACATCATGTCAAAGGCCAAAGAGAATATCTGACTGCTAGTACACATACAGAGCTAAGAGATTACGGTTTTGTTTGTTCACTACCACACACCTACATTGTGTTTTCATAGCATTAAGTCAGCAGGCTAATTTAGTGATCCATCTCATGGGACACCCCCAAATCAGACTGGTAGGCAATACAAGCAAAGAGAACAGAAGCAGTCGGGAGAAAAGTGCACAGAAAACATGAGTGAATTTAAACAGGGAGGAGTGGCAGAGGGTTTATATACATAGAAGGAGGGAGAGCTGTCGGTGTGGGCCTTTCTCAACACTACAGGTCACCATAGTTACAAAGGCTTCTGTAAATCCAGCTGCCTGAGGAAGATTAGCCTGCAATGTCCAGGGCGATAGGCAGCTCGGCGTCACGGCTCCGTCACTGCTGAGGATGGATGAATACCTCCGAGAACAGCTTCGTGTTCTTCACAAACTTATGCTCAGTACACTGTGTTATAACTTAGACAATCAAAGTGCGTGGGAACTAAAAAGGGCTCCAAAAGTTAGCCAACAATACAAAACACTGACTGCAACCTTTAAAGGTAGACCTGATCGTAGATCTTAAAGGATGTCTTCCTGTCTCTGAACGTCTGGACATAATCACTGGTCCATCTCATTAGTTTGCAACATGTCCTCTAAGCAGGAACCGTTGGAGGTTAAAACCTTTCACACTGCAGTTCCCCATCAGTATTTAAGCTTTCATGGTTAATGCTGTTAAAGTTGTCCTTATTTACATGGTATTTATGATTTCTTTTATTTCTTCTCATCTAAAATATGATTATAGGTGCTTATGTGTGCTGAAAAAGAAACAAAATGAATCCCTTTATTCTAAATATAGTGAAGATAAATCTGAGATCGGCTATACTGGTGGGCAAGTGATAGTAAAGAGGCACAGAGGGTTGTTAAATTCAAGTACAGCCACAATTTATCTAAACAAGTGTTTTCATATGCTGGAAAACTAAATGCCTCCAGCGTGCTGGGAAGCAGCCACGGAGCCGTGAGCACAAGCTGGATCCTGTGGACATACGGGGTTACGAACAGGGTTTCCCTACAGGAGAAGTGTGAGAGCAGGGCTGTACCCCCAACCTCTGAGTGGAAATAGAAAATATAATTGTGTCCTGCAGGCATGACTGAATTCTGCTCCTGGTCATCTTTACCCTTACTTCCTTTTAGATAGATACAGGTGACTGGGGAGGAGGGACATGGACAGTGTTACTAGACGGGAGCCTCAATACACTGGGGTGTGTGTGTGTGTGTGTGTGTGTGTGTGCGCGATGAATGCATCTCCTCTGTAATGTGGAAATATGTTTACATGTGTCTCCCTTATGGTGGCAGCAGCAGGAGCTGTCTCTTAGGCTTCGCTCTCCCCAGCTGAAGAGGTGTTCTGCACTTCCTCCTCCAGGATGGGCACGATCAGGTTGTCCTTGGACATCAGGTTGTACTTCATCACGAAGCGTGTGAACCGGTGACACAGGAACGTTTCATTCTGCACACAGACATATGTACTAATGATCACACTAGCCAGTTTGTCTCCTTCACAGCACCCAGTGTGTTATTAGTTCACGGTGTTCTAAAAGAGGCTAGAAACAGTTAGACCACGAGACTCCACCGCTGGAAATGTTTTGTTCTAAAGCTGAACAGTGAGAGGAATTTGTGTGTTTCTACTTTATGGATTCAGAACACACCCCTGTCCTATGATCACGGTCCTCTTACTTTCTGAGAAATAATTACAAAATATATGCTATGTTGGGAGAAGCATATATGAACCATAATCCTCATGATGCCAGAGAACAAAGCATGCTGCCATTGCTGCTGAATCCACTTCAAACACTTCATAAATAAATAAAAAATAATCAAAAAGTTTATCACAAGTGATTTTTTTTAGGACACTTGAACCTAACATTAGCTAGCATAATGTTAGCTTATAAACCAGCTGTTCAGCTGGCTACAGGAGGGTCTCATATTTGATCTTCTGACAAAAACTGTAACAATATTGTAATAAATAGGCATGTTTATGTACATTTTCTTATGTTGGAGCCATGACTCGAGTTCAGGAGATAAGGTGGAAATAAGGGAGGACACAGCAGTGGTGGGTGAGGCAGAAAAACTAGGAGGAGAACGGTGATAAAAAGACAAATGTGCAAATCTTAAATCTTCACTTATAGTTTCAGAGTTGTGATTTTGACATATCGACAAATAATTGACAAAAACTCAAAATAACCCTCCTTGGATGGAAAGCCCTGCTGATGGTAACTAGTTGTCACATCATTCAAATTCTTCTTTGCTTAGACATTATAGACTTGTATAAATAGTCTTTTCTTCAAGCTAATGTGAGCAAACTGCTTATATCCCCAATGCAGCAGCTAGCTGGCTAACGTTAACGTGCTTGCTCACAAGTGTCACCATTAAATTGCTAAAAGTGTGATTTGTTGCACTGATGTGGAGACTGTGTCGTTTGCTGCCAGCGAGCACAGTGGAGGTAAGGCACTCAGTGATTGTTCATAAGCATCACATCGTTTAGATTTCTGCAGAGAACTGATCCACAGTTTTTCGTGCGAAGTCACTCAGAGACGAGGAATGTCTCACTTTTTCTGGTTTGTTACAATCCAATCCATTTAAATGAAAAAAAATAACTTGAACAGAGCACATTTACTTAAATCCAATGACGAACACACTAAAAACAGAAGAGATTAAATGAAAAGACTATAACAGCCTTTATGACCTCTTCAAGTTTGGTTTCTGTAACAGCAAAAAGAAAAAAAAATCCATACCAGACCGGAACAAATAAAATCACATTTTAGAATTTCTAGCTTCACAGAAATGACTAGAGAGCAATGGGAAGAAAAGGCTGTAAACACCTACCTCATACTTGTCAAATATCTGGCGGTGATGGAAGTAAGCATGAGAGAATATCCTATAGATGCGACGACAAACAGAGCCCAGCTTGGCCACTGATGACTCCTTGATGCTCACCCTGTAGACACAAAAGCAGTGGTAAGTTATCTTGTGCACTGGGAGCGTCATAGCATGCGTTTCCATAACTGAGCAGCTGCCGGTGTAATGTATAGGTGCCCCATTACTTTGTCCATACAAATCCAATTATCCAACCTCATCTAAGGCACTGTAATAAATTTGTTTTAGCCTGTCTACAGTGTGTGCACATGCAAGCCACTTTACAACCCACCACCACCCCAGCTCCAACACTTTATTCCATCTCTCATGTAATCAAGTCATGTCTGTTGTGGCTGATGCCTGCTCTGGGTCTCAGAGCAATTTTAACATTTTAAACAGAAAGTAAAACAGCAATTTAAAGTAATACAGTTGTGCATAACTTTTAATAAAATACTGGCAACCACCAGCACTACCCCACAGCTTCCTAGCAGACACACCTGTGGTATCAATTTTTTTAAAAATCCTACATCCTCCCTCGTTCTTGAGTTGTCACATTCACAAGGGTTTTAGAGAACTTGACCTCTGACCTTTGACCTTTAGCTCGCAGTCACATTTTTGAAATCATCCAAGATTTTAGTAGATGCACCTATGGTGTCAATTTGAAGCTTGACGATGACTTTTGGAGCTTGGATACTGAAATCAGCTGCCTGCTGAAAATGATGCCTCAAGAGTATTAAGAGTGAACAGAAACAGTCTGGTTATTCAGCTGAGCACCTAAACAATGACCTGAAATTGATTTGATACTATTCTATAAATTATAGCTGCTTAATGGAAAACGACTGACCTGCTGGGGAAGTATTTGTTGCTATTAAGAAGACAGGCAGCTCCGTCCAGCGTGTGCCTGGTGTAATCGATGGCAGGGCACTGTGGAAGCAGCAGCACCACAAAACACACAAACCCATCAATGTGACAGCAGCTGCTTGAAAAGCTTGAGTGACAACTGGGAGCTTTGACTTACTTCTTTTGGTGTCTTGTGGGCAGCACATAAAAAGATCCACTGCTCTGTGGCTGTCATCTGGGTGCAGGTGTCTGGATGGCACTCGCTCTGCAGGCAAAAAGACCAACATCACTGCAGCTGACAGTCTCTTACTAAAGTAACTACTTCTGCACTAGAAAGAAATATTCCTGGTTTACAAATGCAATATTTTTTTAAACCTTAAGTGAGACCTGATTCAGATCTATAGAGGATTAAGGCAAATTTCTGAGATGAAAGAATCCGCAAACCCAAAAATTACCAAAAGAAGTTTGTGGTGATTTAGTGTACTCACCTGCAGTTTCACAGCTAGCCCATTGAGCTCCAGGCAGAACTGCCTACAAAGAGATCCAATAAAAGCAAAGTTAAAACAAAATATACTCTGATCACATGATTTCTTCTTCTGCAGCCAGGTTTTAGTCCAACTGTGAGCACAAAATTTAAACTAGACGTTCCAAGCAAGTAGAGATCGCCTATACTTCACTTTCTTTCATCTGAAAGCTCCTCATATTTGTTCAAAGAACCTCTAGAAACAGCACTGGTCTACAAATTCAACTTAATTTAATGACTTCTTCAGAGATGTTACTAAAAACTGATTGCATGCAGTAGAAATAAGCACAGGACCTGACAACTAATGAAGCATACAAAACATTTCATGTTTTAGAAACAAAACAAAGTACACTATATGTTTGAGAACACAACCATAACTCAGGCTACACTGTATAGGAGCTGCCAGCATATAAAAGGACATTTTATACATGCTTGTCTGCAGCTCTGATCCTGAATGGAAAAATGTACGCCAAGACTTTTTACCTGAGATGCTCATACTTCCACACGCCCTCATCCTGACCCTCAGGAGGTTCCAGGATTTTGTCGATATTGGAGCAGTCTGACCGGATGTTCTGCTGAATGTACTGACACAGAGAAAACACACACGTTAGTACAGACTTTCACTCACAGTCCAGTCTGACTTTCATCACCTGACACATGGTGAACATACAGTGAATATGTTCACAAAAGGCCAATGACAATGCAAACAGTGCCACACCAAACCAATAATGTGTTTGGAATAAAGTCAGAGCCACACCAGGTAGGCTGACGCGCAAAGCAGAGAGTGTAACAGGAGCAGTCAGCAGCACATGTGTACATGTTTGGGCTACTGTCAGGCACACCGGTACGTTAGGAGTACGAGTCAGATGGAAAAAAAAGAAGGTAACAACAGAAATGTTAAGGAAAACGCGAGTGACAACATTACCAAACAAGATGTCACAACAAGCACAGCTCACAACCCAAAGCTCAGAGCTCTAACCCCAACTGCTAAAAAGAAGGCGCAGAGGAATTTGGAGAGATTTGGGCTACTTAAAGTCAGAAAAAGCAGCAAAGCAGTATACACTGCAAACTGTCTCAATATCATGTTCTGACAAAGGCAGGTAAGGAGAACACACGGTGCCTGCAAGCACAGTCAAAAATGTCAAATTGAACTGGCTGATCAAAGTCACTGACCCCCAGCTATACACAGAGCGTATATGGACAACTGAACAGCTGTGTCATACTTTGCTACCACACTGGATTTGTAGCCAAGCTGCACACCTCACCCAGAGCTTCTAATGAATGGCTTGCATGAGCTGTAGTAATTCTGCCAACAGAGTGTTTGTGTGAAACTAATTCACAACAAATACAATAACAAAGTCAACATATGTGGAAGGTGAATTTGATTGAACATCAGCTAAATGTGATCCGTTTCTGCCCTTAAAAGCGCATTACTGTTAAAAAGCAATCAGTTCTATTCATTGGTCTTTAGCTTCCTTCAGCATAATATCGATTTATTAATGCAAATCTAACATATTATGTTATATTTTAAAATATTTATCAATCGGTGGCTTTTAAACATTTAGAAGTTTGGGCTGTTGGTTAACGTCAGCCACATAAAACTTAAGACCTGCTGACATTTGTGTTTTTTTAAATCTCTAAAATTCAATTCATTGGTCCTTTAAAATTATTTAGACTACCCATAAGCAGCAAAGCAGCTTAAAGCAACTTTAGTTCTGACCCATTTAGCTGCAGAACATTTTTTTAAATGCCCGGAGAGCACCAAAGCTTGCATGACGGTGGTGGAGAGAAGGGAAAATTTGCAATGTTTTTCTGTGTCATGACTTCATCCAGTTTCACCTAGAGAGCTCTTTGGTTAAAAGTTGGTTTTAAATTGTACTACACATATAAACTTACTTCACTAGCTTGAAATCCCCACAGTTTGTTTTTTTTAAACCTTTAACAACATTTACACTGCCCAAATATAGGGCTCAGGATTGTGACATCACCAATGCAATGCATAATGGGATTGTTGTTCAAGCAAGTCAGAGTTGATCATGGAATATTTAAAGATAGATGGTGCTTTTGGGTTTGAAAGCTAAATTGCTGTGTTTTAGAATGACAAAACAGTACATGTGACTGGAATGGAAACCCTTTAAAGAACAAAGCGTTTTCCACACAGGAAGCAGCAACAAGGAGCTTGGCTTGGGTAGCAGTTGGAAGAAGGAAACGTATCACCTTCGACAACATATTGAAAAATATGTTTGTGTGATCACAGGAATTTCATATCGGAAAGTTATAATTACACTACATTTAACTGTTGTAGTTACATGTTGTAGGGCTGTTGCTATGCTACACACCCTAGGTGTGTCAGTTATCTTGGTTGAAGCTACCTGGCAGCATAGCTGGAATCAAAGAAATTCTTCATGCTTTGGTTTTGAAAAACAGATTCTGCGACAGTGTGATCGTGGCTGGGTACAACAGTGAACACACAGAAGTCGAGGTGGATACTGCTGACTGGTATCAATGGAGAACAAAAAAAGCTCCTGCACCTGCTGCTGCACCAGAGCACAAAGTGTTGCAATGCCACGACGTGCCATAATAAAAGCCAAAACTACTATGCATCTGAGTGACTCATTTTTCAGAGTCACAGTACAATTTAGTTAAACTACGAGGTAGAACATGTAAGGCTATTATTACAGTGCAACATTAAATGTCAAGCAAATCTTGAAGCTATATAAATGTGTATGCAGTGCTATGAGATGTGAAAATATATATAATTATATATATTATATATATATAATTTAAAAAATAGCTCTTTGTGTTAATATGGATCAACCCCTCCTTATAACGCTCCTTTTCCTCTATCATATTGTGTTGCTGATGTTCTCACGGTTCATTTAGGTGGTTTTTTTTCGGCATTCATTAGCCTGTTTTCCTCCTTAATGCCTGCTAGGGTCTAACTTTGTTTTGTTTTGTGAGAACAACATGGTGCCTATCAAAAATGCATTTCGATTTCAGAGCTCTATTAGTCAAATTCTTCCCTAATTTGAGAAACTTTAAGGTCAAGCGATAAGACAGCAGCACCAGACAGTCTAAAATTGGGTGGGAACACACCCGCACACAAATACACACCTAAAATGTCAACCCACCTGTTGGACAGCCAGGGTGCTGTCCATCTCCTCAAATGATTCATCCGGCCAGTTGTAGAAATCCTGCACAATGAAGAAGGACAGTATTAGCGTGCACTCAGTGTTTAGAGCTGGCAATGTATCGCCGCTTATCCAAAGCTAGTCTATATGGCTAGCTTATAATGTGACTGTCATCTGAAGTAAAATGAAAAGAAATTGCCAATCCAGGCAGTTTATATATCACATATGACACACACGGAGAGGGGGGGGGGGTAACCAGATGACAAACTGTCGGTTTTCGGAGGACAAAACGTTAGTACCAAAGTTAACAGCTATAGTTTCCCTACATGACTCTGAGCTCCGAAGGCAGATAGCTAGCTACATAGTTATGTGTCGCCTATTGGGATATGACTATTTCCTGCAAAGCTCCGGCGAAAAATTAACAATTTTCCTCGGACGTGTGGATCGAGGTATGTGTAAAAATGTATCATCAAAGTGGCGTAGGAATTATTTAAGCCGAACGCTTATTCAGAACAGGGAAAGCAGGACCAAGAGTCGTTAACATTACTCCAGGAACTAGACGGAGCAACCGCTAATCTTAGCTAGCTGGTTATTTCCAGGTCGGGCCCTTCATAAACGCTGTCTGCGACAAAGTTGTCGCGAAAATAAGGACGATAAGACTGTACAGCACCACAGACGCAGCTTCTCCCAGACGCGGAGAGGGTTCTTGTACTCATGCTGGAGTTATTCTACAGACCACAACTCACCTTCGCCTTGGTTCCAGGCCGATTCCTCCTGAGAACTGCAGTACCCTCCGCCATGACCATCTCGACAGAATACCCGGATGTTCGTCAGCCGCGGCGTTGTAGCTGTTGAGCGGATACGGTAACACAAAGAGGCTCAAACTTCATTCTTATGTAAGGAGACCTGTATCAGTGACAGGGCACTTTTCTTTAGCCAGTACGATATGCAGGGGGTTCGCATACCTGCAAAATGCCACTGAGAAAGATACAGACCAATCTGACGAAATAACAAACTGGCAAACACCAAAAACACAGTGTTTAATGTTTTTACAGCTAAGCATGAAATCTGGGTGCACTGCCCCAAAGGCTGGATTAGAAGAAAACCCAGCTGTCTCACTTTCTGTCTACAACGAGAGGCGCTGTGATTGGGTTAGGAATCTATAGTTTTTCGTTTTACAGTACGTTTCTCCTGTGTTACAGGAACAGGCTCAAGTGGCATTTGGCTGGTTGAAGAACCTTAAAATCAGATTTAGTAACGCTGAGAAAAGAATTCCTTAGAAAGAAATCATATAATTTGTTTTGATCTGTGCTGCTCCTTCCACATGCACTGCTCATTGTGGGTTTAGTCATATGCATTTAAGATATAAGGAGATATTTCCCGAGGCACCTGGCTGATTTCCCAACCTACACTCTCATCACTGCCTTGCCGTATTGGTCCATTTGATCGACCTTTCTTGTTATTATTTATTTTATTTTATTTTCAGTTGTTACAGACATGGCTGGGGGATATGAAAGGGAGAAAGAAAGATGAAGGAAAAGAAAAACAGAGGGGAAGAGGGACAGTGAGAAAGGGCACTTTAAAAGAAAAAAAATCTCCTGGATCACCTGTTGAGAGAAACAAAAACAAAAAAAAGAGTAACATAATAAACACAGCACCATGGCATTAATCTAGCTAAGTGTAAATAACAATAAATACTAAATACTGAATGTTGTTGTGGAGCACGCAGGACCGACAACGCACAAAATGTGCTTTGAGGTAGCAGCCAAGAAAGGTGTAGTTTGTGTCTATGAACAGTGCACACCCGTGTGGATCAGCGTGTTTGTATTCAAAAGGTTTCTCCATGTAACGATCTGTCAGATCTGTGTGGGGAGCCACGGTTTTACTGTCATTTCAAAGGTTTAAAGCAATCACTGAAAGTGCAGCAACACCATCTGAAACTACAACACCTGCTGCCAACCTAAAACTACAACTAAGACTAAAGCAAAACCAAAACAGCCAAAGTTATACCAACACCTTTTGTGTTTGGCTTTTTTGTGCTTGCAACAAAAGCCTATTAAGCTTTCCTTCTGCCAAGATTACACAAATATCACACAGTTTCACGTGGAGGTGTGGTTTGTCAAAGGAAAAGCCCAACAATGAGTCTTCACTTTTATTATTGTAACAAAACATGATTAGAATTATTTACAGGAACACAAAAAAGAAAGGAAAAAAAAAAAGACAGACATGAATGAACTTAATTTCTTCTCTCCAGGGATGTCAGGGACCTTACATGAGGACTGGCGACTCATTCAACATATTTACCGAGGATATCTGCATCACGGAACAGGAAATAGTCCTATGGGAGAAAAGACAGGAAAAAATTAAACTAATCTCAGCACAAAAGTGTGGACGGAGTCTATGCGGAAACTGCACCGCACCTTATCATCCAAAACGACTTTAGTCCCACCGTACTCTGGTAGGAGAACCTTCTCCCCAACCTTCACGCTCACTGGATGGATGTCTCCCTTCTGAAATAAGGAGAAAAAGATGTTAGGCAGGAAGTAACAGCACAGTTGTTGCTGAGTCTTTTAGATTTAAAAATCAATAAAGTCTATTTTTATTTCACCTATAATTTAATAGAAAATACAGTCATGCAGTGGATGACTACATGATAATCAGCTTGCCCAGATCCTAACCGCTTTTTAAAGGGCAGATTACTGAGGATCTGTGCTCCAGCAGGAGTCCTGTTCACTACT
Source organism: Etia nguti (assembly GCA_015106755.1). Taxonomy (NCBI): domain Eukaryota; kingdom Metazoa; phylum Chordata; class Actinopteri; order Cichliformes; family Cichlidae; genus Etia; species Etia nguti. Next base: position 18,720 of record VUQG01018249.1, read on the forward strand.
GTGTATTTCTAGATACTTTTTCACTGCAGTTCTCAAATGTATCATTGAGAGAATAAGGTTAGGTTACATCAGGTCTGAAGGTCAACCAGACACTGTGACTATGTTAGCAGTGCTAACCTGATTCTGTAACCAGGGTTTAGGAAATAGTAAAGTCCAGATTTTATTCTCTTAATGCATCATATTTAAAAGGTGCAGCACCTTTGTTCCTATGATCAGCAGAGAAGGCTACACTTCAGAAGACACTAGGACACAAAGTGTAAGAAAACTAAAACCAGAAATTCTAAAAACTGTAACAGAATTTATTTTGAACAGTTTTGCTTTTGCAGGAGCAACTGCGTATACAGAAATAAGAGTTGTGCGCATAAAAAGAATTATTCCTTCACTTGAAATAAAAGTAGCATAAGGAAAAGATACTTACTCAACGACTCTAGCCCTGCAGTGTCTAAAACAACCTTAGACATGCATCAGCCCAGCCCTTTAAACCCAATCAGGGGCACTGAAGGATAAGCAATAACTATAATATTGGAGTCTTTTCAAAGTAAAACCCATCTCAAGCATGACTGATTCATACCAGTCTTGTTTTGGGGGGGAAAAAAAGAAAGTTTCTGTTTAAGAGTTCTTAATTTAATTATTGTATTTATTAATGGTATCATGAATTGTGGGATTTTCATGTAGTTTAATACCAAATGCAAAAACAAGCTTTAGTTTATAAAATAAAACAAAAACATACACACTTCTTGTAGCAGCTATGCCACGTATGCTTACCTGGCTGACAGAGCCAGGTCCGACTGCCACCACTGTAGCCTGCAGCACTTTGCCTTGAGACTTCTCTGGCAGCATGATGCCCCCCTTTGTTACCGTCTCTGCTGTGAAGCGCTCCACAAGCACCCGGTCAAACAGAGGAAGGAATTTCCTGAAAGCCTGAAGACCACACAAAGACAGGACATATTAGCACTACTATCACACTATGTTTAGGTGAACTGGGCAGCTAATGATGTCCTGATCATACAAACGTCACTACTAACATTAACCACTTAACTGCCAATACTTCTTATGACCATGTTAACTTGATACCCCTTTCTCTTCATTTCATCATTCTCAATTACATTTACTCTGATATGAGTCATCATTAAAAATAAAAGTTGGAGGGGAAAGAAAAAAAATCCTCCAAATTTGACTCCAAACTTTTAAGTTGGCTCTCTTGTGTAACATCCCCCACTCCCCTGACTTCTGGGTGTTATGCAACGTCTGCACACACACTGATTTGCTGCAAAGGTTTTAAAATATGAACATCTAACTAGATTAACTGTAAGCATGTGACGCATTCAAGTTAAACTGTAGGTTAATACGGAAATGTGCTAGTTATAATGCATGAGTGAATAATAAGCTGCTGGGTTTGAGTTAAAGAAGGAGGGCGGAGGTCAGCGACAGAGGCAGCCTTTGTCAATCAGTTACTGCTAAACTAAAAATCAACTGATCCTCATTTATCTACTCAAGTTTGAAATCACGAGGGAGGACAGCAGCTGTGTAGCATTTCAAAGAGACACTGATCAACTTATTTTTCTGACACAACTTTAAGGACAACATTTTTTTAAAGGCTTCTGAAAAGTGAGCTTTAAACAAGCAGGAGTTACACAGCTTGTTTCAGACAGGATGAACTGAGGCAGCAGATATAGTTTTTTAAACTATGAAAAATGTAAAGGAGTTTATGAATTAAAATATAAAAAATATATATGAAAAGTTAAAAAAAAAAAAAAAAAAAAAAAAGGGGGGAGGGGGGGGGGGG
>VUQG01018252.1:2011-16399 GCA_015106755.1 Etia nguti
CCCACAGCCGGATTTCAGGACGTTAAAGCTGCCAGCTGTGGTCAGTAAAAGAGACACTTCTTCAACCGTTTCTGACTTTGGGTCTGTTTATTCTGTGGCAGTGTGTTTTGGGACTGGGGATAATAATTATTGTGATTTCCCCATTTCACCTGCTGCACTTCCGTTAAAACCATCACAGCAGTCAGCCGCTCAGGCTTCCATTCACTCACCAGTTCATTCATTAGCTCTGCCCACAGCTCAGCCATTAGCTTCACCAGTGGCTCAGTCATCAGTTCAGTTACCTGCCTTGTCATCTGTTCACTCCCCTATTTTGCCACCTGTGCAGCCTTCATTTTCACCTGCCTCTGTACGGGACGCTATGGCAATGCCACCCATTTTGGACAGTTTTTCAGCCTCCATTCTAAGCAGAGAGACAAACATATTGAAACCATTCTGGTTTTTCAAAAGCTGGCCTGTTTAGAGACTGTTTCTCGTTCCAGTTTCTGCCCTCAGCTGACTCTGGACCCCTGGAGGCTAAGACACCAGCTGAGGACTGCACCCGGCTGTGGCTGCCTGAGCAGGGTCAGTGCTCTGCGCAGCTCCAGCTTGTCTCATGTGTGCCAGAGGCCCCCGTGCCTGCTGGTTTTGCCTCGTGTGTGCCAGAGGCCCCCGTGCCTGCTGGTTTTGCCACGTGTGTGCCAGAGGCCCCTGTGCCTGCTGGTTTTGTTTCGTGTTTGCCAGGGGACTCCGTGCCTGCTGGTTCTGTGACTGTTTCCGCTGGGGGGTGCAAAGAATCGCTCCAGCCTCCTGCTTTTGCTGGGGGGTCCGAGGAGCCGCTTCAGCCTTCCGTTAGTGTTGTAGAACAGTTTGTGAATTTCCTGTTTTACTTTGAAAGTCTGTGTCTCGTGTCTCGTGATGTCAATTAGGATCAGCTGTGTCTCCCTCCTGTTTTGGCCATTCCTCATTCCCTTCTGTGTGTATTTATAGTATGTGCTTGCCGCTATAGAAGCAATCCTTGAAAGAAATCCCTATCTCCGCCAGGTCAGAGGATTTATGGACTTATGGACTTAATTGCCGATCCGAGGAGCCGCTTCAGCCTTCCGTCTTCGCTGGGGGGTCTAAGGAGCCTGTCCAGCCATCACCATCGCCTGCAGCTTCCGCTGGGGGGTCCAAGGAGCCCGTCCAGCCATCACCATCGCTAAGGGGGGGGGGGGGCGACGATCGCGCCGCTGGTGCGTCACCCCACAGCCGGATTTCAGGACGTTAAAGCTGCCAGCTGTGGTCAGTAAAAGAGACACTTCTTCAACCGTTTCTGACTTTGGGTCTGTTTATTCTGTGGCAGTGTGTTTTGGGACTGGGTCAGAGGATTTATGGACTTCCGCTGGGGGGTGCAAAGAATCGCTCCAGCCTCCTGCTTTTGCTGGGGGGTCCGAGGAGCCGCTTCAGCCTTCCGTCTTCGCTGGGGGGTCTAAGGAGCCCGTCCAGCCATCACCATCGCCTGCAGCTTCCGCTGGGGGGTCCGAGGAGCCCGTCCAGCCATCACCATCGCCTGCAGCTTCCACTGGGGGGTCCGAGGAGTCCGTCCAGCCACCACCGTCGCCTGCAGTGCCACCACCTGCGGCTTCCGTGCCGGCGCCTGCAGCGCCATCACCTACGGTTTCCAAATCCTCGCCTGCAGCATCAGCCCTGCAAGGACAACCTGGTCCTGCCATGCCACCGCAGGACCAGGTTGTCCACGGTACACGGTCCCAACGGCAGGCTTTCCCACGGTCACCACCTCAACATCACCGGCGCCTTTCCAGGCCGCTGGCTGGACATCATCGCTGTCGTGGACGCCCTCCTGAATGCCCTCCTGAATGGTGTTTCCGCTGCTGCCCTCTGCGCAGCTGGCCTCCGGATCTTTGTCACCGCCGCTGCCTTCCGCACGGCCGACCTCCGGCTTTGTGTCGCCGCCGCTGCCTTTCGCGCAGACGATTTTTGGATTTGTGTTGCCGCGGCCGGCCTCCGGATCTGTGTCGCTGCCACTGCCTTCCGCGCGGATGGTTTTTGGATTTGTGTTGTCGCCGCTGCCTTCCGCGCGGACGGTTTTAGGACTTGCTCTGCCCACATCGCCGCCGTCTTTCTCTGAGGGGGCTTCATAAAAGACTAGCGAACTGGCAACCTCCAGAACTGTTTTCACACCGACCCCCGGAAATGTTTAACCCTGGGCCCTGGTGCTGCCACCCTCCGGGTCAGCCACCTGAACTATATGGACTGCTGTGCTGTCGGCCCTAGGCCAGTTCCCGGAACTATGTTCTCGAGCTCCGGTGTGTTTTTGTTTGGACTCTTGAAACTCTGTGTTGGTTCCGGTCCGGGCCCTCCGTCCTGGACCTCCCACCGCCCACCCGAGTCTGGTGGTCTATTTTGGGGCTGTCGGGAGCCAGGCCTTGAGGGGGGGTACTGTCATGGTCCTGGGTCCCAGCGTTTTGTGTTTCATTTTGGTATCACCTTGTGTTTTGTGTTAATTCTTATTTTGTATTAGTTCTTAGGGTTTGGTTCTTTTGTTTTACTTCTCCAAAGTGTTCTCCCTTCTGTGCTCTGTTTGTGTCCCCAAGTTAGTGTTGTAGAACAGTTTGTGAATTTCCTGTTTTACTCTCGATGTCAATTAGGATTAGCTGTGTCTACCTCCTGTTTTGGCCATTCCTTATTCCGTTCCGTGTGTATTTATATTGTGTGTCTACCTACGCTCATCATCGGTTTGTCTGTGTTATTTGGCAATCTCCACGTCTCTCTGCTCTTTATTCTGCTCTCCATTCCCTGCTCTTCCTCCCCTGCGTAACCTCCTTATGTTTTCCCCTGCATTTGATTCTGTGAGATTCTGTTGAGCAACCTTTGCATGAAAGATGTCTAACATCACAGGTCCACAGGTTACATTTTCATATCTTCAGTTATTGCCACCTGCATTTCATTCCTGTGAAGTTACAGCTGAATAATTTAGTTTTGTCTTTGAAAGATAAACTATGAAACTTGCTAAGGTTACAGGTTTATTATCTATTAAGGACAACACAGGGGGCAGTGGTTAGCACTGTCTCAAAGCAAGAAGGTTCCGGATTCGACTCCACCACCAGACCTTTCTGTGTGGAGTTTGCATGTTCTCTCTGTGTTTGTTGGGTTCTCTCTGAGTACTCTGGCTTCCTCCCACAGTCCGAAGACATGCAGTTAGTGTGGTTTAGTTAACCGGTGATTCTAACCTGCCCATAGGTGTGAATGTAAGTGTGATTGGTTGTCTGTCTCTCTGTGTTGGCCTTGCGATACACTGCCGACCTGTCCAAGGTGTACACCTCCTCTCGCCCTATGGTAGCTGGGATAGGCTAAGAAGGATAATGGATGGATGGAAAATGTAAGCTGGGTTAAATGATTAAGATAACCATCACACAACTCACTGACACTCGTTCATATTCTTCGTGCTATTGGTTACAATGGAGTTGATGGAGCTCACGCTGATTAGCCTTTATAGAACTGAACACTCCAGAAAGGCTTGAGTTTAAATGAACAAACGAACCAGAAAACAAGGGTTAAAAGGAGTCTTTAATAACAAGTAAACCATAAAACAATTGTATGTACAAGTAAAAATATAAGGACACATTTAGGAACAGTTTGAGCTTCTTTCTTAGACGAATAAAGTCCTCAGAGTCAGGAAACATCCAGTTCTGTGTAAATAAAGCCGTCCAGTCCCGGTCTGACATTTCTGATGTTTGTAACTTCTTCTTATTGACTGGTTCCATCATTTTAATGTTCTTTAGTCATTTATTTAACTATTCCTCATTCCTACTGTTATTTATGTGTTGAGCTTTCTCATTTTTGATATTTCAGTTTTACTGACTGACGCTGCAAATCAAAATGATCCTGTAGGAAAATAAAGACTGACCTGAACAACTCATCCCTTAAAAAGAAGCACAGTAATCATCTTACTAAGTGATCTTCATTGTACATTGTTTCATTGTTTTTAGGCCACTTCATTCAAGCAAAAGTTTCAACATGACTATAAACATGAAAGGCGTGTTTTTACAGTTTTTTAAAATAAAAAAGCGTAACAAGTTTTTGACACTAAATAGTTAATAGACACCATTGTTGCTCCCCAATGTATCCAAAGAAATATTTTATTGATAAAGAACAATTGTAAGTATATGGCCATATTTAGTAGAAAGCCAATATTAAATGCTTAGTGACATGGTTAAAATTTTAAAAAACAATGATTAAAAGCAGGATATTAAAAATTAAATTGTATAAAATTCTCCAGTTTATCTTCAAAGCAGTCATCAAAACTTCTTAAAATGTGAGAAACATGGCAGTAATAGATCCAGGTCATGATATTCCTCAGTAACTTCTAACCTTCACCCTGTGGAGCTGGAAACTTTTCTCATTCGGGCTTCACTCCAAACCAGACTGAGCAATGACCACAAGAACAAAAGGCAGAAAATAACAGAGTTCATATGGTGTTAATGTAAAATTATTCTGGTGGACTTTTCTTCACGTGGCACATTTATACTGTGATATGGATTTATTGTCTTCGACAAAATGAGAATCATAAAGCTATTCATGATATTTTATGTATGTAATTGTACATATAATGCTCATTTTCAGGTTAATATTTTTGTTTTTGGACTGTACTCGAGTAGTTTTGTCTGAGTCACAGTTCAAAATCATCCTCATTTGTCTTATACTTGGTTTGGTTGTGTCAGGGGTGTGTGTGGATACGAGGAGAAGAAGAGGACTCAAACGCAGGACTTACGGTCCAGGATAATGGTGTTTATTGTAAAGGACGAATGGAGAGAACAGGAGATGGATGAATGACTGGCTGGCTGGCTGGCTGGCTGGCTGGCTAACTGGACTGAACTGGCTGGCTGGCTGGATGGCTGACGGGACTGAACTGACACACACGGTATAAGCAACATCAATGACAAGACGGTGAACAGAAGGAAACTGAGGACTTAAATACTCTGACTGATGATGGCGATTGGAGACTGGTGAGTGAACAACTAAACACAATTGGACTAATACACGGGGAAAGGCTGGCACAAAGAATGGAGTGAAAACAGAATAAACCGGACATGTAACAAACTGAAAACGCTGGGTCAACGACCCAGGAACCCTGACAATGTGTTCAAGAGCTTGTAATTACACGTAATAAAATAAATAATAATAATCATAATTTTCAGGTGTAAGATGTCCAAATCATACCATCTCAGATATTCACTCTTTTCCAATAATAAAACTGTCTTAACATTTCAGTGTGTATGGTTTCTATTCTCATTTTTTCAGATTCACCTAAAAATGTCACAGTTTCAGTCAGTCCCTCTGGTCCAGTACCAGAGAACAGCAACGTGAATCTGACCTGCAGCAGTAATGCCAACCCAGCAGTAGAAAACTACATGTGGTATGGAGCTGATGGAGACCAGGAGACTTTTACTGGAACAGGAACCAGTTTAAACATTAAAGTCTCCAGAGACAGACGGACATTTTTCTGCAAGGCGAGATCGGAGTTGGAGGTTCCAGCAGCATTCAAATAGATGTTCAGTGTAAATATCACATTTCACAACTGTTTTACACATCATCAGTATAACCCAGCATCAAACATTCAGATCATTAGAACAGAGTTTTATGCACTACATTTTTCGAATACTTAGCAAATAGAAACAATATATTTTTTAAATAGAAAAAAAGTGTCAACATTCTTAAACTGCTGTTTTAATACATAAATCAGACTTCATGAAATACACGTTAATATCTATTATATACCACCAAGTGATTGTGTTATTGCACTTTATTTTATATACAACTAAAATACCACAGTTTTAGTCTGACCTAAATGATCTGAAATAGCTCTGTAGTATATGCATAACGTTTCACTTTTTACCCTTTTTTATCTTCAGAAGAGTTAGGCATTAGGTTAAAATAAGGTCCAAGCATTCTTAAGATGTCATTTTTTTAAAATAAATGTATCAGGGTTTATGACAGGTAGTGTTATACCCAATGTACAATAAACCACTAATTTTCATGTTTTAATACTCATTCTTTAGATTCACCTAAAAACATCACAGTTTCTGTCAGTCCTTCTGGTCCAGTACCAGAGAACAGCAACATGATTCTGACCTGCAGCGGTAATGCCAACCCAGCAGTGAGGAACTACACCTGGTACATAGCTGATGGAGACCAGGAGACTTTAATTGGCACAGGAACCAGTTTAAACATTGTAGCCTCTAAATTCATTCGGGTGTTTTTTTGCCAGGCTGAAAACATGATTGGATTTGTACGTTCTAATCTGACTCAAGTCAAGGTTCAGTGTATGTATCACATTATTAAGCATTTCTATTCATCCGAAATTTTAACAACACATAATCTAACTGTTGTAAAGACTCACCTCTGAGCCTTCCTACTCAACACTAGCTCTAGTAGCTTATACTCTACAACTACAACACTGAGTGCCACTGTCCCTTGCTAGTAGCCTATTTCATTTTTTTGACATTTCTGGGTATCTAGTGTAAGTATCACAGCTAGCCAAACATTATAGCACAGATGGTTTTAATGTTTCAGCCACACTAATAAAACACATTCCTATTTATAACACCACAACTTAAATCAGAAAAACAAGACAGTATGGTTTACATCATTGCAATGAGGTTGTCCCAAATAAATATAAAAAGGCTTGATATACTTCAGTAAATACAATGATGCGTAGTACAGTATGTAAATTTTTCACTTTGGTTTATGACCACCTTCACTGACATGTTACCAGTTGTGGTGTTGTTACATCTTTTCTGTAAGTTTTTTTTAAACTTTATTCAATGGGGCTTTGACTGACCCCTCACAGTGGTAATTGAGTGGGCTACCTGTCAATCAGTCTGATAAATTTGAGAAATGTATCCTTCCTTTTTCTTCTGGTTATCAAATTCAACAGTCTGTCACTGGGTAAACACACAGAGAAAAAATGATTCACACTCACATCTCTGGTCAATATAGAATCACCAGTTACCATCAAACACCAATGTGACTCAGATATGCCATAGTAGTAACGACAACTCAGCGGTCAGAGCGAACAAAGACTAAGATACTTTGATGGGGGACAGATATACTTTATAAAATAAAGCATTAAAGTCGATGGTACCAGTGTGCAAGATTTTTTCAAAGGATAATCAACAGGGTCTCAAGTGTACTCATAAATGTTGTTAATTATGGACAAAAAACAAATGTTTTTTGTCCTTTAAAAAAAAAAAATCAGTTATCTGTTATACGTGTCTTTATTGAAATGCATTGAATAACCACTGTGTACCTAACCTAATAGCATGCTTTACGTGATGGAATCACTTTAAAGGGGTGTGGTGAAGGCAGAGGGTGAATGACCATTCTGGGAGTTGATAGTGAAGAGATACCAAGCACTCTTACTTCACAGTTCTCTTATGGGTTTTACGTTCTGACAACTTTTGTCTGCTTTAAACAACTCGGTAGTCGACTACTATCTACTGGGACAAAATAGCCCTCAGCCATCTGCTCAGTAGTCTACTGAACAAAAGGGAGGGCAAATTTAGGAGTGTGGAACAGAGGTTCCCCACAGAGAGCCTTTTTCACTCAATTAAATGCCACCTAGCACTGCTCCATCCACTGCACCACATCTGATGCAACACAAACTAACTGCTCAGTAGTTTGTGTTTTATTGTTGTATTTCTTATTTCATAACGTGTTAAATGTTTTCCATGGGTGCCAGATCTGAACTGCAGGCAGGTTTAGCACTTCTATTGTAATAAAGGCAGAATGCAATAAAAATGTATTTATCATTCAACAAGTTACTCATCCTACATTTAATAATGCAAACCCATCCCATAAAGTGAGTTTTCATTTGAACATGCATGTTAAACAAAGTCCATGATTACTCAGAACACAGGACAGTTGTGCACATGCCTGAGTCTACCTTAAAGGAGCTCAGGCGGCGGCAAAATACCAACATTTCCAATGTATATAAAGTTTCATTTTAGTTTTAAGTTAATCACAGAGGTTCTTGCTCTAATTTTTGGAATAACTTGTTTTTGAATTGATTTTAGTGCATAAGGTTTCCATCCTTACTGTCATGGTCCTGAGTCTGGTTACTCAGTGTTAATGTTTTTGATTTTTAATATTCTTTATTTCAGTTAGTTTCTGGTTATACTGATTTTTAGATCTTAGGTTTTGTACCGTGCCTCCCGTGTGTTCCATGTGTCACGTCGAGTGAGTAATGTTTTCTTGACTGTTCTTTCCTGGTCTCTATGTTCGTGCATCTCTTGTGTCTCCCCAGTCAGTTGTGTCTCCATGTCGCAGTTTGTTACTCTTGTCTCTGTGCTCCGTGTTTGCTCTGTCTTGCCTGTCGCCGTGTCTCCTTATCAAGTCTGCATCTCCATGCCTGTTTTGTGTTTCCTGTTTTACTTTGATAATCTCATGTCCTGTGTCCAGTGTTTTGAGTTTTCCTTTCACTGTCTCGTCATGTTAGATTCGCTTCGGATTTGTAACCCCCTCTGTTGCGTATTCCCTCATTACTCCTTTTGTTTTTAAGGCTTGGGTTTTTCTCCCTCCGCTGTTGCGTCGTACCCTCTCAGTGCTGTTTGTTTCCTCTGTGCACCTGACAAATTCCTAGTTCACTATTCCTGGTTAGTTTTCTAGTTTGAGTTTAAAGTTTCCAGTTTCTAGCTTTGTTTTCTTGTATTCAGCGTTAACGTTTTTCCCAGCAAATAAAGCTGCCACTTTGGGTTTACGTTTCTGTGTACGAGTCCCACATTTGGGGTCCTCATCCTGCCTGCCACAGCACAAACCCTGACACTTTCGTTCTGAGATGGAACAAATCATGGCCTCTTGGGAAAATTAATTGCCTTCCTCCGCATTAGTCTCTTTTATTCTTATTGAGTTGAGCAACCCTGTTTGTTTGTTTAGTGATACCAAAGGCGACAAAATTTACTTTAAATTTTTGTGTTGTTATTTCTCCCACACAGGAGAACATTGCACAGTAACCACAAGCGTTTCTGTGTCCACTAATCAATCACAGGGTTATCGATTTAATGCCTAGACCCTCCACAAAGTATCTCAATACAATGAAGCCTAAATCACTCCCACTGACAGGCCGACACTTTGCAGGATACAATATTTGCAGCCACTGGTGTGTGACTCTGTGTGGTAGGGTGATTTAGAAAGACATTTTTAAGTATGCATACTAAATAATTTGTTTTCTGAGCATAGATTATTCTATATTAATTTATTCAGAAGGTCACAAAAATATGAAAATATCAATATCTAATTTGATTAAACATTTTTCATTTTTATTTTTTTTTAATTTTCATTCATAAATATGACATACAGACAATCAGCAGGATAGTCGGCAATACCCTAATACTAACAGTATTAATAGAAACTACAATCGCCTTCCACCTCTCACTCCTGGACCTCAATACCACCAAGACAAGAGAACTGTTAGTTGACTTCAGAAGGAGGAAGTCTGAGCTGCAGCCTGTCAGCATCAACGGAGAGTAATAATAATAATGGATTGCATTTATATAGTGCTTTTCGAGACCCTAAAAGTGCTTTACAATTCCACTATTCATTCACTCTAACATTCACACACTGGTGGAGGCAAGCCCCTCTGGCCAACACCAGTAAGCGGTAGGTGAAGTGTCTTGCCCAAGGACACAACGACCAAGACAGACGGAGCAGGGGATTGAACCGGTAACCTTCTGGTTACAAGATGAGCTTCCCAACCCCCTGAAACACGGTCGCGTGGAGTGTGTGGAAAGGGTCTTCAGTTTCAAGTTCCTGGGTGTGCAAATAGACACAGACCTCCAACGGAGCTCAAACACCTCTGCGGTTTTAAAGAAGGCCCAACAGCGTCTCCACTTTCTGAGAATCCTCAGAAAAATGGACCTGAAGAAGGAGCTGCTGACCATCTTCTACCGCTGCTCCATTGAAAGTGTGCTGACATACTGCATCGGTGTGTGGCTCTCCAGCTGCACCACAGCACATCGAAAGGCACTTAAGAGGGTCATTAATATGGCCCAAAAATTTATTGGACATCCTCTTCCCTCCCTGAAGGACCTGTACAGCACGCGCTGCCTCACGCAGCATCCTACGGGACTGTACACACCCAGGACACCGGGTGTTTAAGCTGCTGCCGTCTGGCAGAAGGTTCAGGCTGCTGAGGTCCCGGACAAACAGACTAAAGGACAGCTTTTACAACAGGGCAATAGCCCTAATCAATGCTAACAGCCGACCTGATTGGTTACCTCCCTGGACGTTTTTCGGGGGGTAACAACAGTAACAATAATAATATTTATATTTACAAAAAACTAGGTGCAATAATAATTAATGTGAAATAATAACAGTGTGCAATACACATACACTTATTCCTCATTTTTATTACTAAGTTAAGTTACTGTGTTGTGTTGTGTTGTGTTGTGTTGTGTTGTGTTGTGTTGTGTTGTTTTGTGTTGTGTTGTATTGTGATGTGTCGTATCGTGTCGTGTCGTGTCGTGTCGTGTTGTGTTGCATGTAGTGCCGACGTGGGACAGTTTTCCAATTTCATTGTACTATTGTATTATGTATGACTGTGCAATGACAATAAAGAGTTATCTTATCTTATCTCTCATTCATGTGCGTGCTACGGCTCCGCAAGAGTGTGAACCAATGAAAAACCCGAGGCACAAAACATTAGACCACAAAACACGCAATCTTGACTTTGTTCACAGACCATAACTGCGTTTACATTCAGCATAGAAAATTATGCTGTGTGGGGAGCCGGCTCTCACTCGATGGGTGTTGGCTCTTCTGATTCACTACAAGAGCCGATGCTTTTGCGCATGACACATCACTACTCTAGACATTCGGGGTAGTTTCCTCTTGTTAGTGAGACAGACTTTTTCGCTCCAATTCACCACAAGCCAAAGACTCCTGTTCAATATACCACTAGCCCAGTACAATCTAAGTCTGTTAATTGTAACTCTGTGCTAGATTATCAGAAGACTGTTCATTATAAACCTGCTTCCATAAAAAATGTTCTGCCCTCTGAGGCTCTCATTAAGGACTTTTATGCTTCTAAAACAGATCATTTCTCTCCTCTTGTGATCATGCCAGAACCTGTCTCTCCGCCTGTTCCTGCTTGGAGGGCAGTCCAGACCCAGCCTACCCCTGCACCCATTACAGTTTCCCGGGTGAGGGTGGCTAGGGCGTAGCCAGTCCCTGTCCCAGTTCTTTGAGCAACTAGGGCTCAGCGTGTCCCCGCACCCTTACCCGTTCCTTGGGTGGGGGCAGCTAGTATCCAGCTGTCACATGCTTCTGCGCCTATTCCCAGGGTGAGGCCAGCCGAGGCCCAGTCCACCTCTGCACCCAAACCAGTTCCCCGGCTTGGGGTTGCTGGCATCTGGGAGGTTCCTCCACCCACACCGGTTTTCCAGGGTGAGGTTTCCGCACCTGCTGGCCCTGCTTTTCCTCCACCAGAAGTTTCCGCACCATTTAGTCCTGCTCCACCTAAGCCAGGGGTCTGCAAGCCACACCACTGGTGACCTTCCAATCCACAGGAGGTGTCCCATCACCTCCGCTTGTCCACAGAGGAGTATTGCAGGCCTGGTGGCCGGCCTCCTGAACTGTTTCGTCTTTGCCGCTGGCTACGCGGACGCCCTCCTAAACTTTTCTTCTGGACTCTAGCAGTGTCTCACAGCATGAGAATCAATATGAATATGAATCAATATGGACATTTCCAACCTAAGCCTGTATCAAGTCATATATGTCAATATGTTGAAAGGTTTTTTTTCAGTTCTTTGTTCAAAATTGGTTGACATTTCTGGAAGATTTTCAAATGTTTTTATTGCTTTCTAATAGTTGTGTAATGGTGTATGAGTTAATAATTTTCTCTGTTGTTTTATACTATTGTTGCACCAAAAATATCTTGGATTATATCTGAAATATAATTCTTTTTGGCAATAAAATGGCTCAAAATGAGTCATAAAATGATGTTGAATAATTTTCAACATGTACCATCAATATGTGTGCAGTAGGGGGTAAAATCATCTTTAAAAAGTGCTCTATTATGACATTAAGTTCATCTGGCATCAATACAGTACATAATGTTACATATTGTTTGACTTTTTGACCGTGAGGTCAAATATGTTGTGTAGTTTACATGCTGTATGTGGAATGCAAATTAATTAATGTAAGCAAATAAAAAAATAAAACTGAAAATTTATTGGCTTTCTTGGCCAATTATGTGTACACATACGAGGAATTGGGCTGCGGTTATTTCTGTGCTCTTGATGTACAGAACAATATAGACATGACTGAAAATAGAAAGAAGCCACAGACAAAATACACAACACAGGTGAGTTTTAAGATGTCAAAATAAGTTGTGGAATAAATGAGGGATGGATAACTAATTAGTACATCTGCAGTATATATATACATGAGACTTGAAAAATAAATGCATAGAGATAGAGATAGAGAGAGAGAGAGAGAGAGAGAGAGAGAGAGAGAGAGAGAGGACATCCCTGGAGGGTGCTGGAGATGATTCGCCCCAGCTTCACCTGCTGCTTCCTGTGTATCAGAAAGTTTGTGATCCCCTGACAGATGGAGGTTGGGGTCCTGGAGACGTCTCTACAACTAACGCATTATTTATAAATATTATCACTGATAAAAACGAAGTCACTTCACAAAAGCAGCTCAGCCTGTGTCAGTGAGTGTTCAAGAACACCTTTATCAGAGAAATTGTGAAGGTGCAGCCTTCATGTTCTCAGTTGTGGCCTCTGGGTACCAAACAACCAGGAAGTAGGAGAGCATGCTCTCCACTGAGGAGTGGTAGAAGGTCAGCAGCAGCCTCTAGCCCAGGTTATTTTTCCTCAGGACACAGAGGAAGTGCAGCTGATGCTGGGCCGAGGTGTTGGTGTTGTGGGTCCAGGTCAGGTTGGCGGAGATGTGGGTGCCCACAAACCTAAAAAAGAATGCTTTATGCATGCTTTATGGCAGCATGGTTCTATGGTTCTCTGTAAAACTGTATAATAACTCTTCATTCTGTGACAGGTGAACACACCTATGAGGCATAGATTTTTTGTATTTTCATATATTTGTAATATACCTTCATGCAGCTGTTTTTCTTACATTGATATTGTACATATTATTTATCAATGAAATCTACGCTTGTCTCTTCACAATATCAGTCTTGCTTTTATTGTTTTTAAGAGAATTTCCATCTCTTGTTTAGAAAATAGAAACATTATTCTACTTTATTCCTTCAGCCAAATAATACAATAAAGCAAAATAGTGAACATTATTTCTAAGTGAATACAAATGCTTACAGCACGTTCAGTGGTGCAAAATGTGTTGTGGAGATCATGGTCAAAAAAGAAGGTGGTACTGTTAACAGCCACTTCTGGTAAAAGCATATCTAATATTCACACTCATACTTTTGTGTTATTTCCTCTTTTTACATCACTTCCTGAACAGTTCTTAAAAAACCTCACATATGTGGAAATGACTTCTCCATGAAGCTTGTAAGAATGTAAGTTTTTACATCTTAATTATGTAAGAAATATCAAAGTTTTATGCAAAGACAACATTTCTATAATTCTTTGATTCACTGCTATTTAGATTAAACATCATATTTATCGAGGAAAAGGTTCCACAGGAAAAAGGTGAAGGATTTTCTTTTTCTCTCGTCTATTATGTTTATGAACATAACTTTTTGAAGTAAGAGCTGTATGCTGGTATCTTACCAGATTTTTTGAAGCTGAATATTTATCCTAGTAGTGACGTTGCATGTGAACGCTTTGCTTTGCAAAATGACCATTACCCTCATAGTCACTTATTACAAAGGTAATAATGAGCCCTGTCACAAAGTGAAAAATATGTGCTGTATCACACTGTTATCTTGAGCTAACACACTAAAAATATTCTCAAACACGTTTGAGAGTTTTAACAGAATACTGTTTATGTCACTTTTCACCATAACAGCTTGTCACTGGTAGTTCTTAACAGATAATCATGTAAATTGTTTTATGTGTAAACTTCATACTCCTTTAAACTTCATTTTTTTGCAACAAAGATGGCTGGAACTCTGACTTTTCTTCTCATTAGTTCTCTGCTGCAGGGTGAGTGAAAGAAAATCATCATCTTGTAAAGATTATTGTGTAAAGATTATTTAGGTTAACTAACTAACTAACAACAACAACAATAATAATAATAATACACTGTTGCTAATTTAAAACAATTACACATCATAATTTTAGTGTCTGTGACATTATCAACATGAAACATCTACTAAACATCCTCACATACAAGGTCTTAAATAATCAGGCTCCATCTTACCTTAATGACCTTGTAGTACCATATCACCCTATTAGAGCACTTCGCTCTCGCACTGCAGGCTTACTTGTT
>VUQG01018263.1:14681-26284 GCA_015106755.1 Etia nguti
TACAGGTGTGTCTGTGTGTGTGTGTGTGTGTGTGTGTGTGTGTGTGTGTCTGTGTGTGTGTGTGTGTGTGTGTGTGGTGAAATCAGGTACAATAAAAGTCAATTACTTATGAAGATTCCAATCATTAGGAATATTAAACATCTAATATCATCATCTAATAATGTCGCGTGGAACCCGTGTAGCTCCAAATTGCCTGAGTTTTCATTAGCTGAGAAAGACCTGCTCACTCCTCCTGGAAATACATTTTTCAGTTAACATGATGACTTTTAAAATAATAGATTCTAATTAAGAGGAAGGAAAATTTTCTCAACCCGCAGAGGAACCATTAAACTCTGAATTAATTTTAATAATTTAGTGATGCATGCTTTACAAGTGGTAAAATAAAGATGTCTAATACAACATATATTAGATATGTGGCATAACCTAATATCACTATTTGTATGACTGCAGTTAGAAGTTTAATTCCTGCTCACAGATGCTACACAGCACCTTTCTACTTATTTGTTTTAAAGATTATTGATTGAATGATGATGCTTCATGTTAATGATCAGGATTATAATGAAGGGATTATATCATTTAGATGAGCACTGATGACTGTAACGATTATTACCAGTGAGGGTGCTGACTTTATTAATGTTTATTGATGAAAATGACAGTGTGAACCCCTCTTACATTCAAAAGTGAAAACATTAGCGAGGTACACGTGGATTGGCTGAATTTGTAATTGGCTGGAGAGTGCATGTTTGTCCACAACTTCATAGTCACTTGCATAAAAGTGACAGAGCTGCAATCATTCGGAGCTCATTTTAGATCCCCGTCAGCTCAGAAACATATTTGTGTGCAGAAGTAATAATAAGCTCCTCAGTTTTCCCAGTACAGGCTCCAGCAGCTGCTCCAAACACACTCATTCAAGCACATTTTAACGAATTAGCAAAGGCTAATGGTGAAGCCTCATTAACCAAAACATCATCTGCGCTCACATAAACTCACTCTGTGTTGTAGTGTATCTGCACAAGCACTCAGTTTGATGTGAAACCTCATCAGCACCTGTTCAGTGAGGGAACGGGAGGAGTACAAAACAGACTAACTGCAATAAGAATAATGCTTCAGTTTGTTTCAGTCACTCTTGTTCCTGCAGATTCTACTGAGTCTGTTAAATAATCTATTAAACGAATTTCACTGCAGTCTGCTTTTCTCTGCTGGTGAATATTCTTTTATTCATTTGACTCGTCAGATGCCCCTGCAGATACTTTTGTCCCTCCCGACACTCCGTACAAAGAAAGTGTGCGGGGAATCCAGAGGAGCTGTCCGGACCCGCGTGGTGCTGAAACCGTCAGCTGGAAGGTTCCTCTCGGGTTCCTCAGCAGAACTAGACTTAACCGAACAATTAAAAGACATTTCTGAGTCATTCGCAAGAAATATCCTTTAATTGTAAGGTCACGTGTAGCAGTCTTCCACGCAGCGTGGCAGCCATCCATAGTCCGTCACAGCCTCCGTTCACCTGGAATGACATCAGGGGGGTGAGGTCGTAAAGTCACAGCGGCACAGTCATAGTCAGGGGTTTCAAGTCACCAGAAAACTCGCAGAGTGACGCGTGCAGTGGAGGCATCCTCCCCACGGCATGAAAGAGCCGCAGCTTCAGGGCTGCTGGGAGACACTCACCTGCCTTCATCACTCCCTCCTCTCCCTCGTAGCGTGTCCGTGCCACGGTGCGTCCACGCACAAACAAAAAAACAAAAATAAAACCAAACCCCACGAGTCTCCGCGTTTGGCTCTTCCCCGCTCCGTTTCTGGAGAGCCTCCACACGGCGCTGGGGGAAGATTTTACGCACGCTGCGACGCCCAAAACCTGCGTGTGTGACACCCGGAGCTCTGAGTACGTCACGGGTTACAGGTGTGGCGGTAGCGAGGGAGCCGCTTGAAAGAGGAACCTGTTTGGTTTTTAGGGTGGTGTAAACCTCCGTCAGTGCGCAGCTCGTCACCCACGACCTCTCCAAGCCGCCCCGAGGAAGCGCAGATCCGCGCTGCTGCTACACTCCAACACATTCATTCATCCAAACCCACGCAGACCCACGAGAAGCACGAGACGTTTGCGACAGAGGAGCCGCGTGCTCTTCGTCTTTCTGTCACTAGAGAGCAAAAAGAAAAACGCGACACACCGTGCGGGTCTTGGATTTACGCACGGACATCGCGGTCAGAGTCACGCGGCGTGACCGAACCACACGCGGGCAGCAAGGTCACCGCAGCGGCGCGGAGTGTCCGTGAACTCCGGACGGAGGGCAGAGCGCGCCGGGGTGTCGCGAGTTCATCACCGGCTCCACTCCCGGCACGACCCGAGCGGGGGTAAAGACAAATAAAAGCGAGCCACGAGTCACAAGCCCACCTGCCACCGAGCCGGAGCCCAGTGCTCCACCACCTCCGCGCGTCTCTTTCGCGGTGCGCTCTCATCCATCCCTCCATCTCCAGCCCTCGCCTCTCTTTTCTCCGGTCGGGTTTCCAGCGCCGTAGATAGAGGCTCTGCAGTCACGTGGGTCGGAGGAGAGGAGAGAAGGACCGAGAGAGCGCGCGAGAGAGAGAGAGAGAGAGAGAGAGAGAGCGTCCCTCCTCCTCCTCCTCCGCAGTTTGCAGTGTGTTATGTCTCATACTCGAAGGTAGAGAGTCAGAGCTGCTCGTCCGGCGGATCTCAACCTCTGAATCCAACCCCCGGTGTCTTCTCTCATCCTTCCCCTCTTCCCTGTTCGCTCACCCGGGTTGCTTTCTCTCCGGAGCCGCGGGAGCTTCTACGTGTTCTTTCTCTCGACTTCGGCCAACAGTTTGCTCTTTTTGGATTTGGGTTTTTCTTCTTGGACGTTTTGATGAGTACTCGCTGCTGATTTCACTCAGCACTGCTCCTCGCTGCTGCAGCCGCCGCCGCCGCTGCTGCTTCTGCCGCCGCTGCCGCTTTTACGCACCGACGCTTATTTTGGATTTGCTCGGCAGCACCGCTGGAGAAAAACACAGAAAGACGACAAGAAGCAAGAACAGCGAGGTGGATCCGTGGATGCGCCCCTTTGGCTCACGCTGGAGATGGAAATGCTGATATTGTTATTTCATTCCCTGTGGATATTGCAATGCAACACAGTGAGCGCCGACTCCATCATTCACATCGGTAAGAACCGGCCGGGGCGCCTCTCCTGCTGCAGGCAGAGACGTGTCCACGGCTCCACGCACGGAGGGAAATTTGCTGTTTTAAGTTGAGTCGCTGAAGAATTTCAGAGCTGAGTTTCCGGTGCTGATTTTCAGTCAGTCAGCCTCTTCTCCTCCGGCGAAAAGAGACTCGACCTCACAGCTGATTATCATTCCGATCCGTGCCAGGGTAACGTGTAGGGAAGGGGTGGGATGGGGGGTGTTGTTGCATCCAGCCTCAGACCCACGCAGCGCAGACCTGCTAGAAGTGCCCGCAAAGTGTTGCGCCGCGCCATCCCACCACCCCTGCATCTCATCCACCACCCCTCCATCCTTCCCAGAGAGAGAGAGGGGGGGTGTTCACATTTTTATTTGCATGCGTAAAAAAAAACCCAAACCTGAGGCTGGCAGGAGAATTTGGCCCGACGTGGGTGTTTGGAGGGCTTAGCTTCACCCATCCGCCTCCCTCTCTCTCCTTCTTCCTCCTCCACCCCCTCCCTCGCCTCCCCTCATCTATAAGCCTGAACTTTGAATTGGACGTGAGTGAAATGTTAATAAAGCGCCAGGGGAAGACATGACAAAGGGGACAAACACCGACTGTTCGGGCTGTGAGCGCCACTCTCTGCTCGTGCCTCCTTCGTGATATGATGATCCCGAGATTTTAGTCAAACACTTTTTTTTCTTTATGTTTTTAGTCTAAGAGAATTGAGGGAGGATGCAATGAAGTCGGTGAGAGGGGGGAGGCCGAGGGGCAAACTCACAGCACTCACGCACTTTTCACTCAAACTCCCCAGTTTGCACTAATTCCCCTCAGAGGCTCCGCTCGGCCTTGAGGTGGTTGGATGCAGCAGCCTGCAAACCAGTTTCAAAAAGGAGAAATTTCAAATATTAAATAAATAAATAAGAGTAATCAGGTCTCTGCTGCAGCTGCGGCCATCAAACAGGGCCGGTAGCAGCACTGCGGTGGCCTCATGGTTGGAGCCAGGAGAGGGAAGAGAGAGGAGGAGGAGCGGATGTGGTTGGAGGAGGTTGGATAAAGAGCACGGGGTGGTGGTGGTCCTTGTGTGTGTGTGTGTGTGTATGTGCGTGTGTGTGTTGGGGGCGGGGGGGCTATTGAATTTAAAATGAATGCACTTCCTACTTGAAGTGATTCTTCAAAACACACTGTGACATGTTGCTTCTGAAACGCTGCATCTCCATTAAGAAAAAACTAAAATGTCATTCCTGCTTTGATAAAAACATCATGACACACACACACACACACACACATCTAACATGAGGTGAGTCTTCGTTTCAGCACTGAGATGGAGATGGCTCGTGTGGCAGATTGCTTTGTGTGCCAGCTCTTTAGGTTTGGCTTCGTCATTATTTGTACATGCACAGATGACACTTAGAGGAATTAAAACCTGTTGTTGGCCATTTTTCAGCAGCTCCTCATTCGCCACAGAATGAATCTCAGAGTGTAGATGGAGGGGTGCACAGATGGATGGCTACTTCACTGTCCCTCGGGAGAAAATCTGGATTCACTCAGCTCATGGCAACAAGAGAGAACAGTGATACCAGATTATCCACAACACAGAACAGTAAATGCAACAAATCAGGGGTGGGATGAGGGGGTTGGGGGGGTGATGCCAGTCAGAGCAGGCGTGAACATGCAGCTGGTGCTGCTGGCGTTGTTTATGAGCAAATTTGGGAGCTAAAAGAAGAAAAATAGAAGCCGTAAGAGTCCACTCCTTTCACACAGAGTAGTTTGAGCTGCAGGTAGAAAGAAGCTCAGTGTTCTCTCCATGCGAGGAGGAGCTCGTGTCCAGCCAACAGAAACATGAAAATAAATGTTGCAACCTGTGAGTGCAAATCTCGCCTGCAACCTCTGGCGTATTGTTGCGTGTCCATACCTGTGGTGTTGGTCTTGGTGGTGGAGCCCTGCAGATTCTGCTTCACAGATACGTGAAAATGCACGGTGCTTTGTTGACCAGGATGTGCGTCTACTTTACTCTTCAAACCAGATTCTTATCAAGCCTGTGATTTTCTGCAGGCTAGCCCCTCTCGCCTGCCTGCTAAAACAAATCATATGCATTAAAAAATATATCAGAAAATCTTCCTTGATCCCTGCACAAGCATTAGCACAGTTATTGATTGTCCGTGGGTTTATTTATTCTCCAACAGTTTTGTATAAAACCTTCCTGCCTGGTGCTACGATGCTTCCCGGTGGCACACTGTTTAAAGGCTTTACAGAGAACAACAAAATCTATGAAGAGTTGTCTAAGGAGCTTGGAAAGAAAAGCGTGTGGACTTCTTTAAGTTGTTTGAAGACGTTTCACCTCTCATCCGAGAAGCTTCTTCAGTTCTAGAACTAAAGAAGCTTCTCGGATGAGAGGTGAAACGTCTTCAAGAAACTTAAAGAAGTCCACACGCATTTTTTTCCAAGCTCCTTAGACTACGATGACCTGGATGACTGAGAACCTTCACAGACATGAAGAGTTCTTTAGCTTTCATATGAGTATACTCGGTTTTATCGTTCATCCAGAGAACCAGTGATGCTCTTGTTTTATTGCCATGAAGAGGCAATTGTGGTGTCCGGTTTAGTTAAGAGTTAAAGTTTTGGTTACTTCCTGGTTTCCTGTTTTATTTTGAAAGTATTTCTTGGGTCTCTCCTCATTTGCTTCCTGTTTCATTTCCTGGCTTTATAATTGTCTTTCCCATCTTAACTGTTTCCACCTGTGCGTCCTCAGCCCTGTGTGGCTTCATACAGAGCGTTGTCTCACCTGCTTTGATTGTAGTTGCACCATGTGTTGGTTGCTTTTTGCTCATCCTGTGTTTCCTGTTTTTTGAGCTCCTTGCTGTAAGTTTAATTAAAGCTATTTTTAGATTTTTCACGCCAGACAGTTGGCCTCTTTTGTGGCTGCACCTGGGTTTGTTTTTCAACTTTATTCTCACACTTCTTGTCATTTTCTTTTTAAATCAGAAAAAACTTTAATGTTGTTTGATCTGAGAGCTAAGAGGGCTTATGGCCAGGTCAGTGATTGGTGGAAAGGGTTGAAAGGCAGGTGGCAGTGGAGGTGTCATGGAGAGCTGGCAGACCAGAAGAAATCCGAAGCAAAGAGAGTGACGGCTTCACACTGCAGAAAGTTTGGAGAGTTACAGATGTTTAAACCAGGAATCACTAAGAGTTGGATTTGTATCAGATGGAGACTCTGGCACACTGACCTGACTCCAATCTGGCTGATATATCCAATCCCTATACACTTTCACTGCCTAGCATCAGGTCTCATTTGAAACCAAGTAGACTTAAGTGGGTTATAAGCACCAGTGCAGGGTCACTAACCCCACAACACCTGCTTTGTGCCCAATATGGAAGAAATGCCACAGATTATGAGTTATGTGCGATTATTTGAGGAAATTCACAGAAATACAACAAAGAAAAAATGCTTTTGGTGAAGTTTTATATATGACTTTGTTTTTGAAAAATGCTATTAGTATTTATTTTTATTTCTATAAATTCTAATAATAAAGAACAAGAAGGAGGAAAAGAGTAAGACAGAATGATGTTAGCCATGCGATAGCAGGCGCTGAAGCTCCCGTTTCTGAGGTGAGGACATGCTGTGTTTCCACCTTTCCCCTTAATTAAGAGACCCTTCAATAAGTGTGACTCCACATGATGTTGCACTCATCGAGGAGTGAGAGGCTGTAGGGGCCGGATTGTGTCACTTCTGTGTCTGCTATTGATCGCAGTGCATTTGATGGTTCAAAACGTCTCGTCGCAAATTAGAATCCCAGTGTGAAAAATGATCGTGAGGTTGTTGCAGCTTGTTTACACATCAAAGACCCTTAAATGTGCAAAAATGTGCACATGTATAAATATACAGCAAAAACAGACTGGCCTCATCCTTGTAGATGCAGACACTTTGTCTGATTGTGTCAGTCAGTTTCCGTTGTTCCCTGAACCTACTGACAGTCTGGCCTGGCAGCAGAGCACAGCTGAACCTAGATCAGATGTGACATGTTCCACTGTCGGCCCCTGAAACCCCTGCCCGAGCATCTGTCTCGTCCGGCCGCGCTGCTTATTGTCGGTGACATATCCCGGTTTGTTTGTCCCTTCCTCTCTGCTGCTGCCTGTAGTGGCTCAGTGGCAGGCAGAGGGTGTCGCAGGACGGAGGGTTGATCTGTGAAAAAGCCGATTCAGATGAAAACGTGAAGGTTTGTGACCTTCAGCCTTTGACCCACTTAATGTGTCAGTGGGCATTTGTGCAGTAAAATCCAGCTCTGTGAGGTCCAAGGCCGGTCAGGTTTTCATCTCATCTCCTCCCAGCAGCAGCTGGCTTCTCTAATTAGCCCCACCCTCCTTCCTTTTTGGTTGAATGTGCACAAAATCAGTAAAAAACAGCTGCCTGGGAAGGAAAGCTGTGGTCAAGGAACATCAGTTTGTCTGATTGGAGGTCAGGGGCAGGAGCTACAAACAGGTGGGGATGGGGCTGGAATTAATGTTGGCCTTTAATTAAATATCAGACATCAAGCTGTCAGTGAGCTACAGTCCTGACATGATGGCTGCTCAGGGGGCTCATGCAAACATCTCTTTCCAGAGAAGAGGAAGGTGAAATCATTATAAAAATAGACAAAATGTCAGGTTGTCAAACCTCCGCAGACGCGCCTGCAGACCGATGAATCAGCCATGTTGAGACAATATCGAGCTGTTGTTTGTAGGAAACGTGACAAACATTTGTGTCTGACAGAACTCGACAAATACATTCGTTCAGCTCACTCAACAACAGAGAGGAGAAGCTAAGCATATCCCATATGTCCATGTTTAATAGATAAAAGATATCTTCGTTCCGCTGACGGGAAATATGAAACGCCGCAGCTCACGCTAACTTTGAGGCCAGCTTTGGAGTTCCTGTTTCAGCGCAGCAGAGCACAAATCATCACTTTGGGTTTGTGTGTGATTTGTAAAGCCCCGCGTTCCCCCAGCGGAGGGTCGCTGCATGGATGCAAACTGAAGTGAAGGCTTTAACGTGCTCTTCTTGGCTCTTTCTTTCCCGCTCATCTTCACCACAGCTGATGAGTGGATCGCCACCCTCGCTGAGCCTCGTCCCGTTATTGGTTCATTCCTGTTAAAATTGATTCTTTTTTCTTCTGACTGTCACCGAGTGCTTTCTCAGAGGTCATCACTGGACAGGTGGCGTTTCTTCCTCTTATGTTGTCGGCTTTTAGCAGCAGAAGCTCGTGCAGGTGGCTTCATTTCAATTTTCCATTCCGATATTTTCCGATTCTCAACTCCACGTACATTTGAACCCAGAACCTTCCTGCTGTGAGGCGACACCTTTGTTAAAATCTCCTACTTAACCACCAGTTAGACAATATTATCAGTGGGTTGGAGTGGAGAGCGTGTACCCAACATCTGTTTTTTATTTGCGTCATAAAACGCATCTATATTTCTATTATTATTTCATTGTAATGGTTTTTTTGAACTGGTCATTGTGTGAAATCAAAACAACCTGAAGAAGGAGCAGGGTCAGGGACACTGTCATACTTTACTTTTGGATTTTTAATTCTTGCTCATAGCCATTTCTTTTTTGTAACAGATTCTTCAGCAGCTGTGAATACAATGCAGATGTTGTCCTGTAAAAGACGTTATATATGCAAGCTCTTATTGTCAGTGTCGGCCTTCATTCGCTTATGCTGCTGGACTCAGGTTGTAGCTCTTCCTGTTCCCCATGGGCTGTTTTCCAGATCTGAAGGTCCTCTAAACGCCCCTCAGGCCAAACGGATAACAAGTCACTTTTTATAAGGAGCCTGAGGAGGAGAGATTACCCCATCCCACGAGCCAGGCAGCTGACTCGGGATGATTTACGGCGTCAGTGTGGCGGCTAGCAGAAAGAGAGCCGTGCTCATCCGTCGCCCGGCTTTGGAAAGGCGATCTCGAACTGCAGGAATCCAATCTGTTGAGGCTGGCAACGCGAATGAACAGCTGCGGCCTTTTCTCGCCCCACCGCTAAATAAGATAAACTAACCCAGTTAGGGAACAACGCAAAAGGCTTCCCGCACTGTCTCAGTGAAGGCTTAGCCAGGCCATTTACCTCGACCACCTGCACACACACACAGACACACACACACTGAACAAAGAGCGTCTCTCTCACATAATGCAGCAGCCTCACTTTGTGGACTGAATGAACGTGGTGTGCAGCAGAGTGCTTGACCCTGCGAGGGGATTAAAATACTCTGCAGAGAAATGTTAGTGTTGCTTCAGATTCTCTGTGACAAACACAGGAGGAGAGGCGACTGTGTGGGCAGGCCGGCAGGAGCGGGCCTGGAAAAGAAGCCGGCTTCACTAATAACAGGGTTCTGAAAGCTGCTGTGGATGTTTCTTTCATTATTTTTGGTCTGTTTTAAGCTGCCACGCAGACTGGTAATGATTATCTTTACATTTGATTTATTCACACTGAAAGAAGCCCTGTGATTGATCCTCAGTATGCTAACTCAACTTCAAAATGTTTCCCAGGACGGAGAACCGTTTGCTTTAAACTTGACTCTTTCAGCCCACATGGCCGCTCAGTGTTTAAGTGAGATGTGCTGATGAACACGTGTGTATCAATGTTCTTCATCAACACGTCCACAGCCCTGTTCTTTGCTGCTAATTATGCTATTCCTAGCATAAAAGTAAAATATGATGATGCTAGCAAAATTTAGCATTATCTGTTACTTGCTGCTTTGAATTTGAAGGTTAATTTCTCACATTAACCTCACATTGTTGGCATTTAGTTTTCTGAGTTTATCCTGTTTTACCCCGGGAATACGCCCGGCACGGCTGCTTTGCGTGCCAGCTCTGATGCGGCTGCCGGAGCCCACTCAAAATAGTGCTCGTGATTCCCCACGACGTACCAGAGTGGGCTCCCAGAAGCAGCTCCTTTCATGGTGAACTGAGTAAACATGCTCCTGACGACTTCATGGGCTCAGACTAACGCTTGACGTCATTTTGAATGAAATATTAAGTCCAGACTCTGCAAGCTCATTCTGAGTGTCAGACAGGAGGATTCAGCAGGAAATGCTCATTAATGAGTTTGCACTTTGACAGCCAGATCCACCTGTCCATCTTTAAAACATCAAGGTGGTGGTGAAAATGTTGAGCCTTGAGACTAACGGGACATCAGGAACCCGTGGGTGACGTCACCGTGGCTACGTCCATCTTATACACTCTCTATGTGACCATCCTGAGATGCCTCAAGAAAAATAAAGGTCATTTCAACAATCGGGTTGAACTTTTCCATGGTCCACTTTTCCTACTGCTGTAACTCAAAACAGCTGCTTGTATTAACCTCCTTACTCTGGTGTGTGATTCAGGGGTCTGACAGAAGAAGCTCCCCTCATGAAAGTAGCTGACTGAACATTTAATTTGATACGAGTCAGACGGTAAAAAATTGTGCGCTCCTTTGTTGAGCTGGTGGACGGTTGTTAGGTCCGCACTTCCCATAGTGTCAAAAGTCTTGGAGTCATCTCGGGCAATGCTCTTTTCTTTACCACCCATTTCGGAATCGGTAATGCCGCAGATTCAATTTCTAGACTTTGCCCTTTTCTTTCTCAACACAGCACTCGATCCTGGTTCATGCTCACACCTTGTGTTTGGATTATTGTAGTGCCATTCTCTCTGCTCTCCCAAAAAATCCTCCAAATCGTAGAACTCTGCAGCACGTTACATCCAGTGTCATCCACCTTCATTGGCTTCTCATTCCTTGACGTATCCAATACTAAATTTTGCTTCTCAACTTCAAAATTCTCAGTGATTTTCTCCTCTCAGACCTCCTTCATCCTCACACTCCTTCCTGTGCCCTCTGCTCTCCTCACTGCTCCTCACTTCAGACTGAACATCACGGTTCAAGCTAGACTCTGGTCTCTGGTCATGTTTATCACCCAAGCCAGGATTGCTGTTGGTAACGGTGCTTTTGATGGAGCAGTTAGGAGAAAGGTCGATTGCTTGGTTTGATTTGAATAAAGGTTTAAAATGTTTGTGCCCATCTACAGTATCGGTGTTATTATTCCCCAGTTTAAATTCTGTTTTGAATAATTCATAGTTTTGGCTGTTGTTGGTCAGATGCTTTGTTTTTGTTTTGTTTTCAAACCATCTTGTCTGAAATTGGCCTTTGGGAGGACAAATAAATGTTTTCAATTGAATAACTACAGGACAATTAGAAGGAAAACACACACAGCCTGAAAGGAAAAAAACAACAATAAACCAGGTTGGGGGGGGAAACAAACACTTGAGCTTTTTCCTTTTAAAAATGTTGAAAAAGATGAAAATGTTTTGAGTAAGGAGGCTGCAGAGGTGCAAAAACTCACATCTCATTCCTCAATGTTTACTCCTGTAAATGCATTTGGAGTCTTTTATTTTGCATTTACTTTTTTTTTTTTTTTTTGTTTTCCTTTTTTTTTTTTTTTTTTTTTATCTA
>VUQG01018263.1:26304-51252 GCA_015106755.1 Etia nguti
ATTTTTTTTTTTTTTTTAGTTCTTCCATTTTTATTTTTTTAAATTCAGCCAAACTGAACTCACATGTCCACATGCACAGGCTCTGATTGGGTAGCTCTTGGCAGAGATACATCTTTTTAAAGCGTGGCCCAGTGATTGCTGTGTTTTGCGTGAGATGCTGAAGCTTTGACGCACCGCTATATTACAACACGTTACCAGTTTACACGATGTGATTAAGTTTGTCTCATCTGTCAAGTATTCTGGTTTCATTTGAAGCTTCTCGTGTTGGATTTCTTGTATTAGATGCTGCTGCTCGCTGATGTTTAACAGGCTCTTCCAGCTGCAGCAGCTCCATGGATCTTAATATCTGCCATATTGTCTCCACAGCAGAACTGATCTTGTGTATGTGACTGTCAGTTATGAGATCCAAAGGTAATCTGCACACGTGCGCATTTCATTGGCATTACATCAGCGTTGCTAAAGATTATTGGCTGTCGGACGTGAGGAAGAGGAGCTCAGTGCTTCACGTCTCGGGTGAAAGTTTGTGGGTTTGAGTGAAAGGCTGAGGATGGAGTCGAGCTTCAGGCTGCTGATGTCTGACTGTGGGAACATGCTCTGTGCTCACAGGCAGGAGGAGCTGGGCTGCTGTGACAGTTTTTTTTTCCTTATACGCCTGAAGGTCACGGAGCTGTAGCTCCGCTTATTTGGATGTTTAATTATGATAATAGCTCCGCTGCATCCTCCATTGGACTCTGGGGAAATGTCGCCCTAACTCCTGGTTGCTATAAATCTTCTCGTTGTTGTGCTGCTTTGTGTTTTGCAGGAGTTTAAACCTCCACATTATTCATTTCACTCCCACTGTGTCCAGGATCGGGATCAGAATAATATATCCAGTTTCCACAGAGCGGATGTGAAGACCAATTCTCCACAATACCTGACCTTGATTGGCAAATAACTTCTGTTTTGGTTGCCATTATTGATGCATACCTGCTAAATGGGGCTTTTCCTCTTCAGTAGTACTTGTAGTACTTGTACCACGTTAGTTTAATTAGAGCCGGTCTGGCTGAGCTTTTGGAGCCGTTTTGTCTCTCTCTTCAGCAGAGAAACAGGACGAGTTCAGCTTTGTCACATTTTCTTCTCTAATTTGTCGTCATTTTTGGATCGCCCACATACGTCTACGTTTGTCATGGGTTTGGATCCATTTCCTGTTTTATTTTGTAAATCTCCACCTTCATGCAGTTCACCACGGCTTCTGCTCATTGTTCTGTTTCCTGCCAGTTGTTTTGCCAACCTGTGTTCAGCAAGTCAGTCACTGACAGCATAAATACTCGATCCTTCTTTGAGTTTTGGCTTCCCAATTACTTTTTTTCATGAATAATTCCCCGTGATTTTCTTTCCTGTAGTCTATAATCAGTTTGATTTTGTACCTGCCCCTAAGATGTGGTGTTTGTTAGCTGACAGACCAACTGTGTGAGACCTTTAACCCAAACTTAACCTTAGCTTCGCCTCAGGCAGATTTAAATGGCACTGACAAAGGATGGAGCAACATGTTGGTTTGTTTTAATTTGAATATTTCCAATATTTAAAGACTCGATGCTGTTAGTGGTCTTTCTTGGCTAGATATATTTAGCCAGAAAACTTTGGATCAGTTCAAGTTGTGAAATTCAAAATTTGTTATTAACCTACCAGGTTTGTTTGGAAGTTTGAGCTCAGCATGAATAATTTTAGCCTCATTAACTTCGTTTTTTTGTATTTCTTTTCCCTGACATTTCTTTGAAGGACTATTA
Source organism: Etia nguti (assembly GCA_015106755.1). NCBI lineage: Eukaryota > Metazoa > Chordata > Actinopteri > Cichliformes > Cichlidae > Etia > Etia nguti. Next base: position 28,071 of record VUQG01018263.1, read on the forward strand.
TTTCTTGTTCTTCTTTTGCCTGCTTTCCTCACCCCAGTTAATTTCACCTCTGTTCTGTTAGTCAGTTTGTAGTCCAGTCGTTGGACAGTCGATCGTCTCATCTTCCTTCTTGTTTTCCTGTGTCACTGTTCTGTTTCAGACTTTCTGGTTCCAATTTTAACTTATCAGCTGTAATTTATAGTGATTATTTTTTTTTGCAATTAAAAAAAAAAGAAAAAAAAAGTTCTGCATTTTGATTATAATTGGGATATTGTTATAAGTTTTTATTGTTATAGATCTATGAAATGAAATGAAAACATTGAGGGAAATTAACTGTAATTACACATGAATATAAGAATACTTCAGCACAAAATACACTCATACATAACATAATCATCCAAATTGTATTTAATGAGCTCCACAGACATAGAAAAAATGAACATGTATAATATATTAGTATCCTGCACTAGGCTTTATTAAACCGGTTATTGTAGAGTCCCTTTTGTCATTAGCATTCTGGTGAGGGCAGGACGGTATCCGCCACACCGCCTCTCCCTGTGGGAGGCTGGAGGACAATGTAAAGAATAATTTGCACTCTTGCATGTAATAACAGTTGAGTGTTCTGCCACGTGTGTTTTATTTCCCTGTAGTTTAGCCTACCAGGGATTTGCCACATGGGCTGCTGGAAAGATAAATGGCACCTTTTGTATTACCACTTATTAAACTTTTTAATAGGAATGGATTTTCCTGTATGAGGGTGATGAAAGGAGTGAGTGTAATTGCAATGACTGTGGGTGCCGACATCGGCCTCTTCCTGCTGATTAACGGCCCGACAGAAATCAGAGCCAGGATAGGTGGACCAAAGCCGGGGTTGTCTTTATGCTATCGTAAAAGTGAAGTCCCACTGTGACAGGTGGCGTCATTCACCATGACTGACAGCATCTATAAAAACTTATATTTATTTATTTGTTGCTGTTGTTGATGCAGGCTGTCAGAACAGTAAATGAGCTATAAGAGTCCTGATTTTCACAGTAAATGGACGTCATTCATAACTTCTTAACATCCACATTTTCAGTAACAGGTCGGGGTTATATTTGCTTCCACTGCTTTTATATGGAGCATTGACCTGTTGGGCATACCTCAGCGGAAATCTTATTACAGCTAACGTCTTCCACTTTAACATGTGGCTAAAATGCTGCCTAACCCTAACCCCACCCAAAGTGATTTGCTGGCACTCTGGTGGATGTCGAGAAGCTAATGTGAGGAAATCACATGTGTGAGCCAGCCTGAAGTCACAGGAGCTGTCCTTGGTGCTGATAGGGAGGCAGCTGTACGAGCATTTTCCTGAACAGACTTGAAGCTCGCTGGATTTTGTTTCTTTCCTTCGGCTAATCCTTTCCATGCAGCCTGCATCAGGATGTCAATACATAATAAAAAGCTGATAGACTGCCTGTATACCTTAACACAGAGATTTTAGTCCTGACTGAAAGATGCATTCTCATCCCTTTTTATTTAGGCCTCAGTGTTACACACAAGATGTCTTTGGTATGAGTGCTTATATTGACTACTCATAGACATACTGTCATGGTCATGTGTTGATAGACTTGCAAAGACAGGGTGGAGGTGTCATGAATTGCACATTTATCAGCCAGGACACTCTGGTTTCCCCCCAGGTTTCCCTCAGTCACTGTTTTGTGTCAGAAAGTTAAACATGAATTGAAATAGCTGCAGAAATGGTTTATTGCACCCTGGGTCAGCTCAGCCTCGTCCATGTGATTGTGAATGTTTCCCGTTGTTTTCCCTCTGAGTCTTTTACATCACTTCCTGTGTTGTTTTGAAGGTTAGTCATGTGGCTTCCTTTTTTATTTTTACCTTCCTCCTTTGTTCCCTGTTATCGTCTCAACTGAGATCACCTGTGCTGTCTCTGTGGAGTCTTCTCTTGTGCTTTCTGTCATGTCCTTGAGTTTTATTTCCTGTTGTCGCCTTTTTTAGATTTTCTGTTGGGTTTTTTTTAAAACCATAAGTTCATATCAGAGATTGTTAGATATCACTAGCTGCCCTCAGCTGGGTCCAAAAATGTTTGTGAAACTTTCCATCGAGGGAGAGTTAGAGTAAGAGTTTTCAGTGCCTCCAAAACCATGTGAGGGCAGTAATGAGTGTCCCCATCTCTATATGTGCTGTTGTTACATTTTTGTTGTTGTGTAGGGTTTGGAGGACTCTGAGAATCAGTAAAGGTTGGATTAAACCAAATACTAGTAAAGATTTAAAAAGAACAGCCCTCCTCCTCCTTCTACCCAGTTAATGAGCCTTTATTTTTTCTTATTTAGCTTCAGTTTGCTGCAGTTTAATCTGAATGAAAACGGTATTTTATTTGTATATTGTGTACAGAAAAGCACAACCAAGGACAAGACTTGAAAATCCTCATCCATAACCATAAGTGTAATTAAATCACATATTTTCCCACTCAGCTCTAGTGTCTAGGGGTTGTTGGGTTTTTTTGTATTAACTTTAATATAAAAATAAAATAATTACCTATTTCATCACTTGTAATGCTCACCAAACTGAAAAACGAGCCTCTCGGTTCTACGTTGTTCCCCATTTTAAAGTAGCTTCACTGAAAGCTTTTTACTTTGGAGTAAAATGTGTGTAAATGATGGAGACGGTTACGCCAATTCACTTTTTCTCGTTTGACATTGCTGTTGATCATTCGCCTTCTTGCTACAAATGCAATGCATAAATAATTGGAGGGAAATGTTCTTCTAAAAAAATCTATTTGCTGGCAGCAGGGGGTGGGAAATAAAATCTGAGAATGTTGTGACCCAGTGAGAGTCCCAGCTGCTATAAAGCCTTTCTGAGATTAATAGGTCAAGCAAGAAGCCAGACTTTATGGTCCCAGCTCTCAGAAGCTGCTAAATCCCCAAATAAAGCAGCCGCTTTTTTTGGTATATATATTTTTTCCCACCCAGCTTGAGCTCTGGGACTCACAGCCCTGGACTCCTGGTTGATTACCTGCCAGCGAGAGGTGGGGGCTTGATAAACTTAGCCGCTCCAATACATTGTTTTTGCATTGGCGGCGAATAAATGGTTTTTGGCTGCTGGCTGGTGTGAAGTTCCCACCTTGTACGTGGTGTAGGAATGTTTGCAAATATGCTCGAAAGGTCAGCCAAGCCACACATTAATTTTCCAACTTAAACAGGATTCCCACATTCCTGTGGCCTTTATTAACTGTTCAGCTTATTCATAAAATTCAATAATCCAACAAAGTTTGTAAGCATTTCTGTGGAGCAAATGGATATCAATAAACTGTGGTTTAAATGTCAAGAAATACTTTGACAACACGTTTTTAAGGCATTCATGTAATACAGCCACTGTACTACTCACTGGTCGATACCCAGCTTTGATGCATGTGAGATGGTATCATGAGTGTAATATATGTCTCAGTTTTAATCATCTTTCCTCATTAAAGCTTGCAGAGGCCAAACTGTTTTTTTCCCCCTGTTGCTGGAACAGCAAGCCTGTCAGATTAAAATGCATTTGTTCTCAGACTGTATTCACCTTTCAGTCATGTATATAAAATCTTTATTGTCCCAGGAGAGAAATTTGCTTTCAGTCTGCACAGTTTTGTCTCACCAGACGGACCGCCATGGCAGAAGGAAAGAAGCTCCTGCCAAAGAGAGGCTGTCCTCCAATTTAAAGTCGAGTATGTGAGGACAGATGGACGCTGGGATTTTTGGAACAAGTGCGGATTGCAGGGGTGATTTGTGCAACTCACTATAGCAGGTGTTAAACATGTGACGGCTCTTTTGTTGCGGTTTTAGGACTCGAGCGTAGGCAGACTAAAGAGTTTGCAGGCGGTGCATGTATGGCAGGACATATGTTTGCTTTTGTTGGGAACAGCATGGCGAAGAGGCAGGAAACAGGATGGGTGGAGTTATACTGGAGGAGGTTTGTGCTGTGAGAGAGCTGAAAATAACCCTTAAGATGGAATTCACCTGTTCATTAATAAAGTAAACCGCACAGCCATTTAGTGAACCGTCGTAATTTCAAATCAAAGTCTTAATATCCTCAGTGCAATGAACTGAACATTTGGATCAGGGTTGGTGGAAACTTCAAATCGTGTCTTTACAAATGTCAGATGTCTTCAGTTGTCCTGAGTCAGGACACACAGCCTTGAAACGTGCTTGCAGAGCGATTCATAGAAATGGTGCTCACTTATTATGAGAAGGAGCTGTGACATCTCAGGCCTCAGTGCAGCGACGGTTAGAGCAAACTTTAATGAAACATTTGAGCTGAATGTCGCGCACGTCTGTGTTTGAACAGGGGCTGATAACGGCAGACATGAAAGACTCGAGCGCCTTTGGAGCTTTTCTGGTTTCACATGTGACTCAGCTGCCTCGATTCCCAATTTTAAAAAGTTATCAGCACATCTTGGACCCAAACTTGCGTTTCCCCACATAAGGCTGCAGATTCTGTTACAAATCTGAAGCAAGGCGTTCGTTATCTCGCCCAAGAACACTTCGACATGCAGCCAGGAAGACTGGGATTGAACCACAGACCTCCTGATTAGTACCACACAGGACTGGAGATCAGTTGGCAACCTCCAGCAGCTATGCTTTGGAAAAATGTGTATTCCTGGACTGATTGCTGTCTGTCATCGAGTCACAAAGAGGGTGCTGCACCTTAAACAGAGCAGCAAGCAGACTGCTGCCCATCCCCTGGAGTTTGCATTAGACATGTTGATTTGTTTGCAGGTAGTTAAAGTCGCTAACTACCAGCCCAGCAGTAGTAAAGCCGGCCCTTTGCTGTGTGTCTTCCCTCACACTTTCTCCCTGCTTTCCTGTCTTCTCATCACTATCTAGTAAACTGGAACTTAAAAAGGCTTCATTCATCGGTCCATTCCAGAAGCAACAATCTGTTGGAGTTGATCCATCGCAGGGCTCTTCCCATTTCACCATCATTGATCTCCACACTCTCTGAAGGGAAAATGATCAGCCAAAAAACCAACAAAACTCAGGAAACCCAGTGGAAGTGTTTATGAGAGACAATAACATGGAACAGGAACAGTAGTGACGAGCTAACAGTCATTTACAGTTGTTTGTTTTGTTTCTATTTCTGTTGTTTTACTCAGCTTCAGTTGTGTGTTGTGTGCTTTTGGAGCACTTTTCTATTTGCCGGTTTTTCTTAAGTTGCAGAGGGTTGGACCTCACCTCCTGCAGTACTTTCTTCATCAGATGACATAAACCGTCTCATCGTGGAGTTGAGACGCCATATTTCTGCCTCCCCATCTAATATAATAGAGCTCAATACATTTCCAAAAAAGAGTCCTCTCAAACTGCTTTATATTGTAAGGTAAAGACCCTACAACAAAACAGAAAAGCCCCAACAATCCAACAACCCGCTATGAGTAAGGAGTTGGCAACAGTGAGAAAGAAAACCTCCTTTATAACAGGAAGAAACCAACATGTGAATAATCTTCAGAACATGCGGTCGTACTATTTTTTATTTTTATTTTTTTAAACTTTCAACTCCTCTCTTCAGTCACAACGTTACAACACGGCTGCTTGTCACCGTGTCAGCCCCACTTCCTGCCACCAAACAGTGCCGAGTCAACAACTCTAAAATCTGCCCATTGTGATCAAAGAGTTTTGAGGCTCATTAATCACCCTTCAACTCTTTGTCGTGTTCCTCTGACTTTAGAGTACATTGTCGTGCTGGAAACCACTTCACCGAGTGTTTGGTCTGCACTAACTCTCTAGCAGATGATTGTGTTCGCTGTTATCTTTATCTGTCAGAGGCTTTAAAGGGGACATGAAACACTACATACATAAAGGCTAATTTACACCACCGAGCCCTGCTCTCAAAGCCTGACATAGATGTAACTCTGTCTGTGAAGCTGGATATAAGAAATAAGAGCTTCAAGTTTTAGAAACATGTTTAGCGCCATCTTCTGCCAGTACGGAACGTGACGTCATGTGGTTGGTTGGTTGGTTGGGGCTAACAGACTTGCATTCATTTATGTTAGCTAACTAGTGACAGAACTGATAACTCAGAGGAAAATAACGATACGAATACTAAAAATCAGTTTTACTGTAGTGCTGCAACAATGAGTTTATGTCCCCTTTAATGGTGTGGCTGATATTTACTGGGGGAGTTATGTATTTTAGCCTGTTGGATGAACTTGCCCTTTAATTCTGCCAGTTTCCTTGCAGCAGACAGTGGCAGAGAGTCTGGGAGTTTCGACTGTGAGCTCACAGAGATACCCGTGGGTCTAGAGTCCACCTCCTCTCCCCTTGGCACTCATTATTAATTAAACTTGTTGAAGTTTGAGGCTCACCATTCTGCTGTGGCTGCGAGCAGAAATATAAACCTCACATCAATCCCCCCACCGTGTCTCTGACAGGTGCAACAAGCCTCATTCTTAATTGAAAACGCCCGACTGACTGCAATTTCAAAAGTGGATGATTGATTGATCAAGCCCAGAGGCTAGACGGCGTCCCCTGCGAGGAAGGCCTTCAAATCCACAGCGAGGCTGAGCAGAGTTCATTTGGATACTCGGAGAGATGAATGAGCACAAGCAGCCTGGCAAATTGAATTCTCACTCGTAGGCAGGAATTTCTTAATTGTGCATGACAAATTTCCCAAACAGAATCTGGAAAGTTTCAGCAGACCGTCCATTTGTCTACCCGTCTGTCCCTCTGTAGGTGTTTTGGTCCATTTCTGCCCTCGATCCGCTCACGTAGATGTTTAAAACAGGACAGAAGCTCATTTTTTGTATGTTTATTATTCATTTTCTCACCACTGATTCCCCTTTGGCTTTTTCATGAAATGAAATGCATGCATCATCTCAACGATGGGACTCGTGAGCATCGTGCAGTAAAAACTCCTCTTCACCCAGATCCTGAAGTCTTTCTCAGCTGCAGCAGCTGTTGATATCTACTATCAGACCCTGCTACTGGTTTGATAGCTGGAGGCTCTACCTCCCATTCTACTTTTAAAAAACCTGAGAAAGCACAAGTAAACCAGCAGTCTGAGAGAGAAGAGCTCTATTGAGGTCTTTAAGATAAGATGTGGTCTGATTATTTGATAGCTTGTGCTTGTATGTGAGGAGAAGGATTCAAGGACACGATTGAAGTCAACTCTGTGTAGCGCTTTCGGGTTTTTAGTGGTTTGTGTTTGTATCATTGATTCTGTATAAGAAAGGAGGTCTTGTTTTGGGTTTTTTCAGGTGGCTGAACACGGTTTGCTTTTTACCATCATTCTTGTCTCTTCAAAAAAATGGACTGGGGGAAGTAGGGCTGGGCGACATATCGAATATACTCGATGTATCGAGAGTTTTTCCACGTGTGATGGTTAAAATGGCTTTATCGTAACCATTGAGTATAAGTTGCCATGGCAATATTAAGCTAATTCACTGTGAGGTTTTTGTTTTTTTTTTTCCCCACACGCGATGAAAGCATCATTAATAACCCCTGAAAAGCTGAAAATTTTCTACCTGGCGCACTGCGCTGAGCATGCGTGTTTATGTGCTACCAGACAAGGAAAAATATGGCGACAGCGGGAGTTTCAGACGAGCGAGGGAACCAGACTCGCTGTCGTTTGGAGGACGTCGAACTAAATGGGTCATGTGCGAAACAAATTACCACAAAACGTAAAAGTATTGCCAAAAGGTAGCAGTACCGTGGAATTATTCCACTGCAGAATGAAAACAGTCTTAAACTGCATATCAGCGTCTCCCCACACATTTTTATGTGTTACAAGTACAAAAGAACACCTTTTTAATTTCAATTATTTTATTTTGTCTCGTGAATTCTTTGTTGATGTATTTTTTGTTTGTTAAAGGTGTGGTGTTGACCACAGAAAGAGACTTACTGTGACAGTACTGTCCTTTGTGACAAACCTCTGTGAGCAAGTGATGGTTAAAAAATGATTCAAATCAAACATTTAATTCAGATTTTTTGTATTCGAAGTAGACAAAAAAAAATACTGAATAGTCGATTTGAATGAGTATACCAGTGCAATTTTAGGCACTATATGGTTGAAAATAACATTTGTTTTTGGAGGATGTTTAAACATATTGTGATATATATCATGTATTGGGATATAGCCAAAAATATCTTGATATTAGAATTTTCCTCATATTGCCCAGGCCTAGGGAGAAGTGTCACTCCTCAAAAACTGCAGACAGCTCCGACGTCTTTGTCCAAAGTCCTGCACAAACTCAGATTGTTGTTCTCTATCCAGCCATCGTGCACATGACTGAAGAACGATAAACTACACGTAATTCTTTGGTTAGTCACTCTCATGATAACGCTTAGTGCCTTCATACTTTATAGTACGTTGTGTGATTACAGTATGGCGCTACTTTGGTGATGGTATACACAACATTGTTAGCGATTGCAGGAGTTCAGCGGTTTGTACTGATGAAGGACCGGAGATGATGTGTTCTAGCTGACAGGAAATCTGAAAACAGATTTTGCTGAAATATAAATACTTTTTTTCTGTGGAAATAATAAAATGATAATTGGGTGGTATTTTCAGTACAGCAGTGTTTGAGTCCCTGGTGTTATTAACTTGTTTCCGCTCCCTGTTTCTACCTGTCCAGGTGCGATATTTGAGGAGAACGCAGTGCGGGATGATGAGGTGTTCCAGCTCGCCGTATCTGACCTCAGTCTGAACGACGATATCCTGCAGAGTGAGAAGATCACACACTCGATTAAACTCATCGAGCCCAACAACCCTTTCCAGGCGGTGCAGGAAGGTAAGGCCGCTGCTGCATTTACGTCACGTGATGGCGGGAGTGTCACGTGACGTTTTCCTTTCTTCCACAGAGTTTCTGTGGATCTGTGTCTTACTCTCCTGCCTTGGACGGTTAATCTTTAGATTGTGCTGGTGCCGCCTCTCGCTGAGGTATCCTCACAGCTAATGACCCAGGTATCAACCTCCTAAATGCTGTTTAAATCACGGCAGCTGCAGCCGCTCTGCCCGAGCTCTCAGAGGACGCTGTTTGTCTTTCATGCAGCTCCACAGAGCCCGTCCTTCGCCTCTTCTTTCCTGTTTCTAATCGTTTCCTCTGAGATTCATTCTCTCTGTCTTCTCTCGCTCTCTCTCCCTCGCTGGTCTTCCCTGCAGAGGAAGCTAGGGGGAAGCACTGAGCCCAGCTGCACAGACGCTCGCAGGCCTCTCAGCTTTGAGAGGAGGTCGTGTGGCTGTGAACAGATTTGCCGAACTTGTTTATGTGTACGCTCGTGTCTGCAGAAAAGGCCGTGATGATGTGGATGATGAAGCTTATGGAGGATGCTGATTGTTTTGCTGCAGTTAATGACGATGATGTTGATGCTGGTGATGAGACGACTGTTGCGACGATAATGGATATAACTGGTATTGATAATGATGCTGATGAATGTTACGATGGCGCTGATTATAATGTGAGTGTCGAGGATGATGATCCCTGCAGTGATTAGGACGATGCTGAAGATGATTAAGGGGTATTAATATGTGCCGGGGGGGAAGGGGACGCCGTCGCAGACATGAAAGAGGATGAAAGTGCTGATGTTGATATTGTCGTGCGAGGATGATGGTGATGATGCACTTGTTGCTGCCGTTGTTCATTTCGACACAATTTCTTTCTGAAAATATCTCGAGTTCAGCATCGGTTTTCTTTATTTGCACCCACAGGTAGATCTGGTTTGCAGCAGGTGAGTCATCCATCCTCAAATGCACATTTTTCAAAGCGACACAAACAACAGATAAGCGTATTACAGCACGGCGCTGGGGAAAAATTGCTTCCACATCATGTAAGATATATAAAAGCTATGATTTGTTCATCTGAGTGGTGGCTGCTGGAACAAAGCTGTTTTTATACTCCGCACTGCTCAGCACTTTGGGACTTAAAAGCTTTTGTCCAGATGGAAGAAACCAAATCTCAGTGGAGTGGGCAAACAGTGATGAAGTCCTGAAGTGAAACCAAATATCTGCTGTAACCGTGCCGTGAACAAGGATGCTGGGTTAAGCTGTCCAATCAGCTGATTAGGTTTGCAATCTATCAATTTGACTGAATGAGTTTCTGCTCTTTACAGATAAGGATCCCAACTGTGACACTGAGAAAACAGGACAAAGCAGATTCAGTAGAAGCTAGATAGAAGGAGCATGCATAAGCAATGCAAAGAGAGTTTCTACCAAGTTTACCTCCACAGACTAACCGAAGCAACTCTATGGAAAACAAGTTATGGCTCCATATCAGAAATCAGTTATCGCAAATTTAGGTCTGAAAATGATCCAACTGTACATGGAAGCACGGGTAAAATCATGATTTTGTTCCAGTTGAGGCTGTTGACAAAAATCAAGCCTCTTCTCGTCTCAATTTCGGCAGCGTGCCTTATATCAGAATTAGCCGGGCCTCCATTGATCAGCTACAGCTGGTGCAAAACATAAATTTTTATCTGGTGCAAGCAAGAGTGCGTGACTGTAAGTTCAGCAGATTGTTTACGAGTCACTTTAAAATCATTTTAGTTGTTTTTAAGTCTCGCAGGTCAGAGCGTAAAAGATGAAAGACGTGTCTTTCATGATATGAACGTTTCTGTCCACACTGTCATAACTTTGGGATGCATCAGCTCATTGCTGTGAGAAATGGACCTCAAAGATGGAGGGTTGCAAGTCTGAATCTTCTTTGCAGCACATAATCTTTTTTTCCCCCCAGAGTGTTTTGTTCTATTTCGATCACCTCGGTGCTCTGATGTGTGTGGTCTAACCTCCCACGGCTGAAAATCATGTCACAACAGTGTGCATTTGTTTCCACTGCAGATTAACATCAGCGAAATCACTTTAGCGCCCGTCGCAGCGCTGGAAAGCAGGTGACTACCTCAGATGGTGTCGTGACGAACACCTTCACATTAATCAGCTGTAAGACTAGCTCAGGATTTAATTGGTTACTTCCTCCAGAAAGCTCATCAGAGTCAGTCAGACCACACAGAACCGAGCTGTCACCTTAATTAGCTTTGTGTTTTCAAGTGGAACTTGAAAAATGTGGACTTCTTCCTTATGTCAGGGAAACGAGGTGCAGTAGAGGTAAATATAACAGAGAAAATACAGCGTTGAACTTGTTCAATTAAAAGCCTGGACGAGAAGATTTGGATCACGTGCAAACAGGTGTTTCAGAGGAGCTGCGGGAAACTGTCAGTTTTGCTCCTGAAGATGGTTGACGGAGGGAAATGAGGGTAGATAAATCTCCCCAGGCTGCATACGTCTTGTAATTTTTAATTAACAGAAATCTAATTAAAATATTAATAGCATTTTGATTGCACTGTGAAGTGCACTCGTATTACTGACTTGACACCACTCTCTCAGGCGGCACCTGATGCTAGCATGGTGATGGTGACTGGAAACAACAGCATGTTGACTTTTGACTCTTCTGTCACGGATGTAAATAAATCTTTTACAGCACACAGGACTCCCTGAAGCAAAATGTCAAGTGGAAACGGCCCCGATTAAAATCATCCTCAGAGCAGATGTTGGAAACAGATCACTGGATTTGTTCTTTAGCTGTGCTCCAGTTTTTCTTCAGTCCTGCAGATGTATTTGTTGCTCAGTGATTGGGTGTTTCTGCGCACCACAAGGCGGTGTTTGTAGGTGGTGCTCTGTCTATTCAGTCGTGGTGAACATCGCTGCTATTGAATGCAATAAAGTTCCTCCTCTTCTGCTCTTTCTCATAAATCGCTGGCATCAGAGATTTTCACCTTCTGGTTGGGTTTGGCACCAAAAATAGGTTTTATTTCTTTTCATTATTTACTACGGTTTGTTGTTTGTGCCAAAATATTCTCCTTTAAAAACGTTAACCCTGCAGACAGGAAAAAACTACGCTTGGTGTGTTTTCCCAGTGTAAATGTTGAAATGATAAATATTTAATAAGTAAATCATTCCTGAGATTTCCATGCAGAGGTCTCAAATATAATGTGATGACCTCGTCATAATAATCAATATATGGAAAACAGGATTCAGTAGAGCTTTTTCAGTATTCAGTGAAAGTTTGGAAAGCTGAATTTTTCTGAAAATATCCTCATCGACTCCTCACTCTAATTTCTGCATCCGAAATAATTCAGCCGTATGAAAATGTACTTTTAAACTTACAGAAACAAAACATTTTGACATTTATTGACATCATATTCAGTGGCTCAGGCCTGCAGACACACAGGAGAGCTCATTAGCATGATTTCAGGTGTTGTGTCCCTGTGCATTTTAATGGCTGTGACATGGCGCGCATGAATATGTATGTGTGTGTTTGCATCAGTGCTGCCCTTTCAAAGGCCACGGAGTCGGGTCTCGAGTGGACGGGAGCCACTCACATGTGTTTGTCTGAATCAGATCCGTGTCTGCTTAGCGTAAGACCTCCTGCTCTTTGTTAGAGACAACACAAACACTCATTTTATTTTCTGTGCCAGCTCATCTCCTCCTCTGACCCAGCAGCACAGCAAAGAGCCGTGCTTACATCTGGGAGGAAGCGGCTTATTTATTAAAAATAAATGGATAATATTTGTTGTAGTAGTAGTAGAAAAATCTATTATGCTGTAGATGCATCTTTTGTTTTGTAGATAACGGACTAAATAGAAGCCAAAAGTATTAAATTAGATGATCTCCAATGTTTTAGCTGAGATAAATGCAGGAAGTAAAGCATCTAAGGACAGAGGAAAATGAGGGATGGGAGGGCAAAGAAGCCAAAGGGACATTAGAAACCAAGGGAGGTAGAAAGTAAAGAGGATGAGTGGGAGACGGGGGAATGATGGGGCAGATGAAGAACAGTTAAAGTGGGACAAAAAGGAAGAAGGTATTATCAACACATCTGATACAAGGTGTGTGCGTGCGTGTGTGCGTGCGTGCGTCATAGCCCAGCTGGTTTTTCTCTCGCCTTGACCTTTTGCAGATCTCCCATGATCCCCGTCTGGAGAGACTCTGCTGACAGCCTGGGCTGTAGTGGATTATGGGTAATGAGACATGGATTCTCCTGTGTGTGTGAGAGAGAGGTGGGTGGGTGGTCAGTGTCAGTTTTTTCATTTGTTTTAAATTTTAGACAGTGTGTTGTCAGCTGACTTAGAGCCCCGCCACCTTTATTATTTCTTCTCAGTCTGTGTGTTTGTACTTTTATTTGTAAGACGAGACCTTTGGCCTGTCACATGACCCGGGTTTAATTCCTCACTTAATAAAAATATCCCTCTAAATAGAAAACCAGTCACACAATAAGAGAAACCCAGTGAGCCAGCATGTGTTGGCGTCATGAAAGACGACTGAAGGAACACATCCATGTGTCCTAATGTAAATGTACTTATTAATCATATTTATCTCTCCAAGTGTGACCAAGTGATCATATGGTTGTTCTGAAATTATTAAAAAAAATCAACCTTTGCGCATTTTTCTCGTTTTATAATATCAGTTCTAGTGTTTACTTTATATAAGCCTGTGCAACTTGTGAAGCTAGTGTCAGCTGTTAAATTACTACTCCAGCCCTTCACCTGCTTGCTCCAAAACACCTTCATAGCTGCAGGCTAAAACGCCAACAGTGAAGCTTCAAAATGCGATCATCTTATACCATCGATGGGCACGCATCAGTAGCAGCACAACACTTTCTAGCAGGATCGCTAACAGAGTGCGGACTAAGCTAACAATTTATTGTTTTCTGCCTGTGACATCAGCAGCTTTTCTTAGCATGTTGGCAGTAAGTTTTAACTTTGCCACAAACTGTAGTCAGAGTGAATTTACTTGACAGGAATGTCCTTTCATTCTCATTATGGCTGGTGTGGAAAACCTTATTTACATCTGTGCTGTTGGCAGTTTGATGAGCATTTCCTGTCTTTCTGTGAGTTGGTGCTCTCCCAGTGAGACTGGGAGCAGGGAAAGGAGAACCTAGCATGACTAAAGACTCTCACACGAAGCTGAAATGAGGATGGAGCAAATAAACTGGAGGAATAATATCAGTTCATTATTTTCACCATATGTCGTCTGTTTTCGCTCTAATATTGTGAGGTGTCAACAAATGACCAGATCCAAGGTTTTGGTACTGGATCCAAACTTCAGACAAACTTGAGTTGGTGCATTGTTGCTAAATATTATCAGATTATGTGGTTATGTGACAGCATAGACTATAGAGTCTTCACATTACAAGAAGGCGATTGATTGACAGATGCAAACCCTGAATCTGAAATAGAAGTCCAGTATTAAAGAGAAGCATTTTCACGATCAAATCGCATCAAAGACGACAGCTAAGCCTCACTGCTGTAGAGAAACTGAGAAAACGTCAATGGATTTAAATGTAAATATAAATCTATACTTCCACCAAAAATGCATCTGCTCCAGACGACCCTCGGGCTCTCTCCCATCGTGCATACACCCATCCAGTGCTTGAAAAGAGCTCATCTCATTAACTGCTCTTTCTCACAGAGATTCCTTTTGCCGTAATCAGCCTGTTTACTCTGATAGCTCTTCATCCGCACTCACAGATACGCAACACTTTAATGCGATCGACAAACCCTCCAAAGGAAAATCTCACTGAAACCATCTGTCAAACCAATCCGCTCGGATTACACGCCTCGAGTTTTTGAACAAAGACGCCAAGACAGAGAGCTGTTTCTTCACCGACGCTAATCCTTTTAACTCGTATCAGCTGCGTTTTCACTGAAGACGCCCCGTTATCCCGCGCGCGTTTGGCTTTAGCGACAACGCGGCGGTGACGCCGGGCGGCCCGGGCCTCTCTGACCCGCCGTCTGTAATACGGGTATAATGGGATGAACTTTTCAGCGCTGCTCACTAATTCTTTAATTGGCTTTTCAATTCAAACAAATTAGGCTAATTGTCTTATTATGATCTGTCCGACTCGGCTCAATAACTGTATAATTGCAGGAGAAATGACTCGACCTGGGAAGTCAGTGATGGAATTTGACGCTTCAGTTTGGCTTTGTTCTCCTTTTTCTTCTGCATTGTTATTTGCAGTCGTTTGTCCTCTCACATATTTCTGTTGTTTGTTTCCTGTTCTTTTGTTTGTACCCTTTCTGTTACTCAGTTTGTCTTTTTTAATTCTTTATTTAATGTTTCTTTGGTCTCATTGGTTCTTAATTGCCTCCAAAGTCCTTTGTGCCTTTTACAGTTTTAATTATTAGTATCTTGATGTCTTGTATTGGGTGCAACTGCTTCCTCCTTGCATTATTAAAGTTATTTTATTGTTATTATTATTTTATAGTGCTTCTGTTCGTTGTGGTTACTCCTTAATGCCTGTTATCATAGCCAATCACTTTTTCACTTTTTTTTCCTTTTTTTCAAACACGTCTCCTACACTATCAAGTTTTATATTGGCCAGACATTTGAATCCTGACCCGGGGTCATTTCAGAACTTATATTAGTGACGCGTGGACACACACAGGAGAGTGCACTTTAAACACATAGACGCTCTGTTGTCATAGACCGAAATTTGTTTACTTGCTTATTAACTTAGTCAGTTACTACGCGCTTAGTTAAGGTGTGTAGGGGTGTGTGTGTGTGTGTGTGTGTGTGTGTGTTCTCTCTCTCTGTCTGTCTGCATTGGTTTGAGTGGCAGCTCCTGCTGTTGGATCCCAGCAGACAAATTGGTCTCATCTGTCCCACAGCAGCAGGTTCACACTCAGCCAAGGTTGATCAAGATCAGACGTGTTAGTGTGTGTGCAGCAGGTGGGACTGTGATCAGAGAAACTGGGTAAAAAATGTAAATTGGTTTTAATTTTCCATGTATCTGTTGGATTTGGAGCAGGTTTTTGGAGCCGTCTGTTGGCCAATGAACTCCACTGGTGAGTTCTTTGAGTTTTGATTCTTACAGCAGAGCACGGCCTCTTATCCGAGGATAGATGATGTTTGTATTTGTGCTGCAAAAGGAAGATTTTGGCTTTCATTTATTAAAAAAACACGTAAGCGGCTGCTCCTGCTGCTCGTGTTCTGCATCCTTAGTGAGATCTTTGTAGCAGCACCAGAACGAGCTCCTCTGCAGGTTCTGCTGAGCGACTCTCCAGCTCACAGCAGATCCCTGAAGCAGAATGTCTACAGTCGCCAGCTGCAGTCCAAGATGGAGGAGTTCATGCATGTTCAACTGTGGGAGGAGATGTTTCAGCAACACCGAACGTTAAAAATGAGAAACGATTGTTTGCAAATATGTCACAGATGGCATAAAAAATGAAAAGGGGGAAAAATGCTTTTCTACTTGAGCACTCAAAAAGTGCCTTATACAACATGCCTTATTCACCCACATTTGTAGAAGCTACTTTCTATCTAATGATCTTTCTCACATTTACACAATGATGAACATCTGGAGGAACGTGAGTTCAGTATTTTGCACAAGAATACTTTGGCATGCAAACTGGAGCAGCCAGGAATCAAACCACCAACCTTCTAATTAGTAGCTCTACCTCCTTAGCTACAGTCACCCCACATACTATTAGTAAAAACATGAGAGAGCATGACGTTTTCACAGGTCACTAGTATGAGCAGAGATGCTGATTGTATTGTTTTTTCACATTGAGACGCTTTTTTAATACAACTTTGTGAAATGGCACAAACGGAGTTAGAGGCTGAGGTGGTTTGGATGAGTGCACAGCAGGGATGGTGGATATATTTGAGCTGCGAGGCAGGATTAAAAGACAAAGACCAC
This sequence comes from Etia nguti, assembly GCA_015106755.1. Lineage (NCBI taxonomy): Eukaryota > Metazoa > Chordata > Actinopteri > Cichliformes > Cichlidae > Etia > Etia nguti. The sequence goes on from VUQG01018263.1 coordinate 44,704, forward strand.
AGAGAAGCTTCATGGATGTAGTGAAGGAGGACATGCTGAGAGCTGGTGTGACAGAGGAGGATGGTGGGATAGGGGGAGATGTAGGCAGATGTGTCGCTGTGGCGACCCCTAAAACGAGCAGCCGTAAGAAGAAGACTTAAACTGGTGCTATGGTCTGTAAGCTCACAGGCTGCTAAGTGCCAAGACTTTCTCTTTTTTTTTTTTTTTTTTAATCCCGTCTGATATTTTTGGATGAAATGGAAGGCCAGGCTGACACGCTGGACTTCAAAAAAGATTTTGTGGCTTTATGGCAGCCAGCTTTCACAGTCTAGTGTGGAGGCTGTTAAAGCAGCACAATAATGGCCAAAGACACTGAATGTAATGACTACGTGTAAGTCTACTGGTATTGGCCATATATTGTACTATCCGTGGTTACAATGCATGCTTTAACAATAGTTAAAGCATGCATGAGAACTGAGCACTGCATAAACTCTGCATTGTGCCTAACATAAAGCAGCATTAAAGGGTATGCACACAGCCTGGAAACATAAACAGCAGGAGCAAATTATTAGGCATGCATGCTTATAAAACTGCATGTCTGGGCTCCAGTGAAGGCATCTGACAGGGACGAGCATAACCTATAAGCGTGCACAATAATTCTTCAAAATAGCTTGAAAAATCTTTTTTAGTCGTAGCATTTGCCCCGGTGTTTACAGCCTGAAACATGTTTTCTGTAATACAATATTTAACATCTGAAGCCGAGCCCGGCAGCATTTTCTCGAAGATAACTCGCCCCCTAAAGGATGATGTAAGCTGTGTTTTCATGTCATACACTCCAGCAGCTGCGGTAACTTCTCACGCTCATTGCATCTTACTTCTGATAAGTGTGGATCTACAAAGAACGAAAAAGACTTTATAGACTTTGTTCTTGCTCTAATGCCGCTAATCTGAACTGTCAATTCACTCTGTGATCTCTGTGCGTCCAGACCAACAGCTCTGATGTTTGCTGTTTTTCTCAGCCAGACAGCGGTCGGTAATCACTTCACTCTCTGATCTGCTGTTGTTAGATGTCAGTGATCCAGCAACAAGGGGATTTGAAGGCTAGACCTACTTTTTTTAAAAAATGTAGCCCCTAGTAGATGTGCTGAGCTTTAATTATGGCAATAACAGCGATGCATTTACTGTGTTAATTTAATCTTATTTATTCTGCATGTGTGGGGCTGAACCAGCAGATTTATGGCCTTTATTCATTCACCTCAAGGTTACTGCAGCTGCTGATTGATGCTGCAGATAAAATACTACTGTTCGTGTGCCAAAAAGTGGTCATGATTGTTCCAATCATGTATGTGTACGTTCTCAGTCATCCAGGTCATGTAATCTAAGGAGCTTGGAGAGAAAAGCGACTGGATTTCTTTAGGTTTCTTGAAGACATTTAATCTGAGAAGCTTCTTCAGTTCTAAAACCAAATGCTGGAGAGTCCCAGGTATTTAATACCTGGTGGGAGTGTTCCATAAGAGGGTCGTTGACCCACTATTAATCATGGGCCTCACCGCATGAGCCAAGGCATGTAAAAGGGTGTGGGTTTCAGCTGAACCCATTGTGATACCTTGCCTCACCCTACTGACCCAAGATGTGAGTGAGACGTTAAGGCGTCTGGGAAGGGATCTCAAAACTGGATCATAGGTGTCAGACAGTTGGTGTCGTAAGCCCCGCCCTCTGTTCAAAGATGGTGGTTCACAGTGGACGTAGATGGCTTCTTTCACTCCTCTTTCAAACCATCTGTCTTCTCCATCCAACATGTGAACATTGGAATCCTCAAAAGAGTGACCTTTGACCTTGAGATGCAGGTGGACAGCTGAGTCTTGTCCCGTCGAGGTGGCTCTTCTATGTTGTGCCATCCATTTATGAAGTGGCTGTTTGGTCTCTCCAATGTAGAGGTCTGAGCACTCCTCACTGCACTGTACAGCATACACCACATTGTTAAGTTTGTGTTTAGGAGTTTTGTCTTTGGGATGAACCAGTTTGTGTCTGAGTGTGTTGCTGGGTCTGAAGTACACTGGGATGTTGTGCTTGGAGAAGACTCTCCTGAGTTTCTCTGATAAACCTGCTACATAAAGGATGTCAGTGTTGTTCTGTTTGTCCTTCTAATCCTCCCTAGTTGGTGTCTGATCTTCTTTTCTGTGCATCTTTGGTAATTTGATGAAAGCCCAATTAGGATAACCACATGTTTTAAGAGCTTCCTTTACGTGTGTGTTCCCTCTTTTTCCCTTCAGGCTTAGAGGGAACATTTTCTGCCCGGTGTTGTAGGGTCCTGATTACTCCAAGTTTGTGTTCCAGAGGGTGGTGGGAGTCAAAGAGGAGGTACTGGTCCGTGTGTGTGGGCTTCAGTGTTGAGGTTTCCATTCCCTTCAATGCCCACGACACAGTCCAGGAATGGCAAACGGTTATTCTTTGTGTCTACCCTGCTCAAATTTATGTTTCAATCTACAGAGTTGATGTGAGCAGTGAAGACTTCTACTTCTTCGGTTTTGATTTTGACCCAGGTGTCATTCTTGTACCTGTACCAGTGGCTAGGTACTGTCCCTGTGAAAGAGCCAAGAGCCTTACTTTTCACCTCCTCCATGTAAAGGTTGGCTGCGATGGGTGACACCGGGGAGCCCGTGGCACATCCATGTTTTTGTCTGTAAAAACCCTCGTTGTATTTAAAATATAAGGTGGTAAGGCAGAGGTCTAACAGTGTGCAGATCTGATCAGGGGTGAGGCTGGTTCTGTTTTCTTAGGAGCTGTCGTCTTGTTGTTTTCTGACAATCTTCACGGCCTCAGTTGTAGGTGTGCAGGTGAAGAGAGAGACCAGTGAAACTCTGTTACTCTATAATATAAAGCCACGTCTGCTTTACTGTCTGTTTAGTTTGCATGTATATGAGCTGAGAGCAGTTCATACGACTTTGGTGTTGCCTAAAGCGGGAACACAACCAAAAATACCCCAATAATGAATACCCAGACTGCAGGAACACCAAAGTTTTACACCAACTCTAAAAATACTTTTTAAGTCAAGGCAAGATTGAAGATGAGGAAGGATGGAAAAAATCCGCAAGGACAGTGATTCGAAGCTGAGGCCCAAGGCCGAGCTGCAGTTCCTCCTTCACTCCCTCCAACACATGACACACACAGATTCAGTGTGCCGTGGTTAATGATTGCAACTTATGTTAACTGTCTGAGCACCTCAGATGGTGTTTATGCAACTTTACCCTCTTTTTAAGGATGTTTTTAATAAAAGGCTAACACTATAATAACTAAATGATTACTTAATTAATATTTGCCAAAGAATTTCATCAGTGATTAACTGACTCTATGTTAAGCTGTCACAAAGTCTAAGAAAGAGAAAAATTCACCACCCAAGTCATCAAAAGTACATCAGCTCTTCACACTGAAGCCTTTTAAACAACAGTTTGATAGAAATGTAATTCTAAGGGGGGACATTTTTAAAAAATAGTGTTTTGGGGCAGTGAGCAAACTTCTCAAGTTGTTTTTGCCAAAATTGACGAGTAATTCCAAACATCCATTTTTCATGTCCCTGTAGAGAACTGAAATTTAGATAATGGTACAAAATAGCTTCACAAATAAAAGCCAGAGACAAGTGTCTCAGAAAACACACGACAGCTTATCTGACCAGGGAATGCCTCTGGATCTTCCAGGAGGAACAGGAAACTCTTATGGGCAAAAAATAGATTTGAAATAGTCTGCTCAGCCTGCTGCAAACTTCAGATAAGTGGAAGATAATGGATCATCCATTTGGATTTTATTAAGGCTTAAAGTTTGGTGCGTGGCTACTTTGTGCTGATGCAGAGAGCTGGAGCTGCTAGCTATCTGCTCTTCACCTTGCCTAAGTTTGGTCACTGAACTGGAACTCTTTGCAAGATTTGTGGTCTGAATGCTTTTTGGAAGATTTATCTGATACATATTGAGAGTTTGTGTGTTAGTCGTGGTGGGTGAAATTCTAGTCTTTTCTTACATTTGCACTAACTTTCAAGGAAGGATCCAAACACAGAACCCTCAGACAGCCAAGAATGGGGAAAAAACCCAAACATTAACAGGTTAACACATGATTCATTATTTATATCCTGTAGGGACATCGAATTGACTTATTGCTTTCCCTAGCCCCTTACCCTAACCCTAACCATGAAAAATGGATGCCTAACCCTTAACCTAAACATAACCATTATCCAGTTCTAACTATGACACTAAAACCACATACTCTATTATTTTTAGAGTATGAAATGTGTGATCTACATAAAATCCTCCTCCTTGTTTCTTCATGTAAAAATATCACTGCATTGTGTTTTATTATACCATAGATTTTCCTGCAGGAGAGCACATATTAGGCACAAAAGTCTATAACAATGCTTTTACTGACCTTATTCATTAGATCGATTACCCATAACGTGACTGAACTATATTAAATACAGGGTTTTTTGCTATTCTTTTCTACTGTGAGATCCCACTATTCACAGCAGGCCTGTGACTATTTTTTTCCCCTATGAAGGAGCTCATACTGGCTTCATGTCACCTTACCATAATAACAGTTTTAGAGAGGATAATGCTTTAGCAGTATTCGGTTTTCTTTCGGTAGACTTTCTGCACGGGGAAAAGCCAGTTGTGGTCACAGAGCAAGTCTCGCTTATGTGGTGGCAAAAAGCGTTTTCAAGTTCATGCATACTGATGAGCTCGGCTGGATAACACGAGGAGGCTGACATTTAAAACAAAAGGTGCTCACGTCAGATCTTTCTCTTTTAAAGCCTCTCTGTAGGAGAAGATAACCACGATGTTAAAGAGATCATCTAAAGTTCCCCGAAGTCGTTTGATGTAGTTAATACCGTTTCTGATAATGTTATCAAAGGCATCCTGCGGTTCTGTGACACGAAAATCCTTTTAAACTCTTGATAATCTTAAAATCTTTTTTTAAAAGCTTTTTTTGTCATCAGTGTTAAATTTGGCTTTATGTGGCGCAGTTTTAGTGGGCGTTGGCTTTAAATTCAGAGGTCAATTCATAAAAGTAAATGCGCTGCTCATTTAAACTATAACAGGTTTGTAAGCAAGGTCTTAAAATGGGCCATAAATCCTTTTGTAACCTGTAATGGGCTCCACTTTGATTCTAGCAATCATTTTGTGGGAGATGGAGAGACGTTTACAGCAGCCGAAATCTCATTTATGGAATGAAAGTCGTCAAAGTGAACCGAGCCATTTCAGGAGTTAATTCTGTCTCCGAAAACACAGCACAAGAGAAACCGAAGGCTTCCGCAGAAACACCCAAAATGGCTTCATTAGTATTCTTTGCTCTCCTTTCACATGGCAATTATTCACCATTAGCTTGTTTTTGTAGTTTATCAATGGCACAATATAATAACAGCTAAATTATCCTTGATTCAAAGTGCCATCTGTTTTTTTTGTGATGGAGGCTTTTACTCTGCAGCTAGCTGGTTGTTATTAATCTCCAGGGACTCATCAAGAGTCAGGGGAGGGCGAGTTGCAGATCTGAGTGAGTTCGACTTTCTGCGGGGGGAGAAAGCGAGTAAAGGACGGATGATGTCGCTCGGCTGCTTGCTTTCTCCCCCCAGCTGGTTTGATCCTGTCAGTTTGTGTCTCCATTTTGGCTGAACTTCCTTCTGCCTACCTCTGTTTCCCCCTCTTTCTCCTAAAGCTCAATCAAACCTGTCAGCCTCCTTGCTTCTGCAGTTCTCACAGTCTTTGCAGAGATTTCAGCTCACGTTTGGGAAGAGTGCCCTAAAATCCATTTCCCGCTGTCTTATTCCTGCAGTTATCGGTTTGATTGTGTTGTAGATTTGGCCACAAATATGCTCTTGTTGCATAGAAACACAGGACCAGACCAACCCACCTGCTATCTTAGCCTTGTTCAGCTAAAGCTAACTCTACACCAGTTGAAAAAACTACTGCCAACAGGCATCCATCAGACTTTAGCACAGATTTGGAAGACTTTATTCTGAGTTCTGGGTATGAAAAAAACAGATGTGCCCTTTCTTCAGTTATTAGAAGTTTATGCAATGGAAATTAGTTAGTGGATTCATCCCTTAACATCCCCCAGGTCACTGGCAACCCAGCTAGGGTTAGGGTTTGAGATTGGTTGTACAGTGTTCCCTTGTTTATTGCGGGAGTTACGTTCTAAAAATAACCCGCGATAGGCAAAATCTGCGAAGTAGCCAACTTAATTTTTTTACAATTATTATAGATGTTTTAAGGCTGTAAAACCCCTCACTACACACTTTATACACTTTTCTCAGACAGGCATGAACATTTTCACACTTTTCTCTCTTGTTTAAACACTCTCAAAGTTCAAATCTTCATAGAAAAATAAGTCCAGTGTTATAGGATGAAACCAAAGATCAAACCCTGTTTTCAGGTCCAGAACATGGGAATAGAGCAGTTGCCAGAGAATTCAACATTAATGAATCAATGGTACGGAAGTAGAGGAAGCAAGAAGAATGAGTTGAGTAAAGTTTGACTTATCTGACTGTTTTGTTTCGTTTAATGCACCTTATAATCTTACAAACATAC
>VUQG01018264.1:21608-37095 GCA_015106755.1 Etia nguti
CCCCCCCCCCCTTTCGCTCTCTATCTCTCCCTCCCTCTCTCTCTGCGTCCCTTGATAATAAATTAATTGAAAAGAATGCATGTACAATGATTAGCGCAGGACGTAGCATTTTGGGTGAACATTAATCAAGTGAAATGATTGTGTTTGCGTGTACACACCTCAAGAACAGAGGCATGGATGCATGACCCACATTGGCGTCTATATAAAGCAGGTAGCCTAATCACAAAACAAACACACACACACACACACATAATTGCCTTTGTTGCGTTAAAACGTTACGAGCAATAAAGCAACATACAAATTGGCCGACAGGTGAAGAGTCCTACACACGCTGCTACACATTTTGATTTGTTTTCTGACTACACGGTCTAGTCTTGCTGAGAGGAAATGGTGCCACTTAACAGAAAATCATTGCATTGCACTGCTACGGTTGCTAGGTAACTGCAATTGAACTGGCATTGCAATGCAACACAACAGCTGTCCACATAATTGGACAATTAAGATCTTAAAATGTCATTATTTTGGTTATATTCATCTCTATAAAGGCTCAAGCACGTCCCAACACATTTTGTACTAGTTGGGTTAATGGGAAGAACACAGAGGGCTCATGTTCGGAGGAAAGCTGGCTTTCATTAGTGAAAACGATCAGTGCTTTATTGGGAGAAAACAGCAAAAAGTCTGTCTGTGCGGCCCTGAAAGACTGGACAAACACTGTGTGTTGTTAAGTATGCTATATTTATCCTACAGGACTTTCCTCTATGTGTGGACGCATGAAAGACTGACCGGTAGAAAGTAGGTTAAGCAGGTTAGTGAGTGCCTACAAAGCCACCTCCCCATACACAACTAGGGATCAATGCGCAGCTTATGTTCAGGACCGTGGACAGCTCTGCACTGTGCTGAAGCTAGCAGAAAGTGAAAAAGGCCTAAAGGGGAAACACAATTTCTATAAAAAGTTTCTCAGATGTTGTATAGCTCAGCTTTCATTTGAACAAATCACAGAGAAAAGCTAGTGGAGCTAGTTCCGGAGCTGCTTCAAGTATGAATGAACTAGTCAGTATAATAAAAAATGCATATCACAAGTTCTCACAGCCTTTTGTGTCTTCGAATATTTTGTCTGTATCAAACTAACAATCAAAAACTGAGAATAACAAAACAAAGAAACTCTTTTCTGTAAATGGAATCTTTTTCCAGCTATCACACAATTATAGGCTGTTGTACTGTACATGCCTACTGTGTGTGCTGTAGTACCATGCTGAAGCATTGTAATGTGCCAGCCATACAGCATGTAGGTAATCATGTTTGTTGGACAGGGAGTGTCTATTCAAGAAGAACTCCTGTTACTAACGAGAACAGCAGCAGTGTGGAAATAGCCTGACCCCACATCTCAACACGTTTCCTCCCCCCTTTTTTTCTTTTTTCTTTTTGCTACAGCTTGCCAGAGAGGGCTCCCTGCAGCCATTCAGTCATGCTTCAACCAGCCCCATGTGACAACAGAACATGTTCTCTGTGCACCTCGGTTCAAGAGTCCCCCACCCACACACACGCAGATTCAAGCTCACACACGCAAATGCACATTGCTTTATTACAATAGTCCACACACACACGCACTCCGTCAACAACAAAGACAAACACATGCAAGCATGTCACACTTAGAGGCTGTAATCTCCAGGAAAATCCCATTTGGCAGAGCAGCTGCCAGCGTGGATCACAGATAGACTGTAGTTGTGGTGCCCACAGGGTAGCAAGCTGTCCATCCACACTTTTCTATCAACTAGAGTCGCCAACCACCCACCCACCCCCGAAACTGACACGCACACCTAAAGACGAGCTTAAGATGGGATCAGGCCCTACCACTGTGATGGTAAATTCTTGCCATTTGCCACTCTAATAGGTAGATGTCAATAAGCTCAAACAGCCTTTTTCTCATTTAAACAGGGCTTCGTTTTGTTATTCAATTTATTGATTTATTACGAGGGGGATTTATGTTGTAAAGTAGCTGCAGGGATTTGCCATTTTTGATGTAGCATGATGTGAGGAGACTTGCTGGCAAAAGTGGTCCGTCCATCTGTCTGCTTATCGTGCTGGCTGGCTGTCAAAAACACTTTCTCTGTTGATGTGAAATGAGACTTGGATAATAAAATAAAATATTAAAACCATTCTAAATCTTTCATATGCATTACAGATCTATTAAAAAACAACAACAACAAACTATATTCCTCTATCACAGCATCCACAAATGTATATAGAATAAAATTAAACATACAATGACAGCATGTCATGTGCTCAAGGCTCCAGCATTAAAGGAGATAATCTTATAGCACCACCAGCTGGTGAAAAATAAATATTACATACTTGAACCTAGGCAACGATTTAAGATTGATTTAGCTCATTTTATCACTCCAGTCATGATCCCTAAAAGCAGTTTGTCAGCCTGTACAGTTTACAGTAGCACAGTTATGCATGTGTGTAGTTTGGCTTTTTTTTTTACATTTACATTCACAGATTTTTTAATTTTTTTAGACATAAGTGTTCCTACATTGTTAAAGATACATGAGGCTTGGGTACTGTCTTTGTTAAAACCAGATCAGAATTAAGAGCAGGATGTGGCATGCATTGTTGATGCAGACATTTGTCTGCTGGATGCTGGTATCATCTTATTCACCCTTTTGTATTCACTATTCATTTACTAAAGTGTCTCCATGTGATGTTAAGCTTAGAGGAGGTCATTCACTGGAAGAGACCTATTGACTGGTCGTGGTGTGCCATTTTATCTGCTAATTGTTATTGTTGTCTTCATATCAGATTTAATACGTTTGTATTTGTTTAATTTGTGTTCAACATTCAAAGATGTAATTACTTTATTTATTTAACACTTGTGTGTCTGGTGCAAAGAGGCATAAATAATCATCAAAACAAAACAAAAAAACCCATCTTGCTATTGATTTTGTGACCAGCTGGGAGGCAAATGCATTTTTTCAAACACTGAATTTTATAGTGCATTCCTGGTTTTGAGTATATTTTGTGGAATAAATTAGTCAAAGATAACACAGAGCAGACCTTAACCGTATTAGAATTCCGAGAAATATACCAATATTAGCATGAAAAAGAAAAATGTGATAAATACATAATGTCATGGATGTCATTTTAACACGTAATTTTGTGAATGATCCCCTGTAATGGTTTGATCAACAGTTTATTATAAATGATTAAACAAACAGGTGTCCTTTTTATTGTTCTACTGTGAATGAAGCAAATTAATTAAACACACACACAAACAAAATATATTAACGGTCAAATATAGTAAGCCAAATTAAGATAAAAGTGAAATTCACCTTTGACTTTTTCAATATAACACATCATCAATTCATAATTCTCTTAGACATTTGTTTATTATTTCCAGTACGCTGATTCTTGAGTTATTTTGTAGAACCGGCTTTGTGAGGTTAAAACTGAAATCTTATCACTTTATCCTCGAATCCCAAGAAAGTTTGTGGATTTTTTTTAAGAAAAACATAACGATTTGAGCAACAATTGTTGTCAGGACGACAAACTATATATAGATGTTAATTTTCTCTGATAAACTATAGACTGCATGGAAAAAATGGCTGTAGCCATTGGTTTATGAGATTGTGTTATGAAGCCTCAAGATGTGATGAGCAAGTGGTGGATGAGACAGGAAACTACGCTCATGGGACAGTGAGTTTTCAATCACAAAGGTAGGCCTGCCATAAATCATATCCTGTTTTATATTTAATAATATGTCAATGTGGCGATTAAGACCATAGAGCAAGAGAATAGGGTCTGAGAGCTGTTTTAAATTAAAGCTTAATTTATTTATTTCTAATACAATCCACCTTCTTTTTGTAACCAGTTAGCTGCCCCCTGCTGTATATATATGCTTGCTTATATATACACATATCTATCTATAGATATAGATATATATATACTTTGATTAGGCGTATCGGCATTTTAACTTCTCAGTCTTTGTACCACACATTGAGAAAATGTCCCATAATTTTTATGGACTCAACCCTAGGGACAGGAACTTTTCTAAAGTCGGCTTGCTTCCAAGGCCACCCTCAAAAAATTGTCACCACTAACTCACAAGGTACATTGATTTGGCCACAATGTGATGGACCAGCCACAACAAACACTGGGGATTTGCTTACGACTTGAAGCTTGTGCAAAGTGACTGTGTTATTTTTCAATTTCACAAATGGAGAATACACAATTTAGACTCAATTTAGACAGGGCAGTAGGATCTGGTCATCCTATTGCCCTGTGATATGAGTTATACTTCAATGAAACACTTAAAATTAGCTTTACTAAACTTTGTGTGTGTGTGTGTGTGTGTGTGTGCGTGCGTGCGTGTGTGCTTGCGTGCGTGCGTGCGTGTATATAAGACATGGGTCACATGTTAGTAGGAAGAGTTTGCATATACTGTATCATCATGTACAAAGAATTAAAAGAATGTGAGTATGTGAGTATGAGCTTCACATTTTCATGGTCATGCCAGATCCGTGCATGTGTCCCGGGTGAGCGGCATAGATACTGCTCTCCCTGCATGTGACGTGACAGCATCAATATGGAATCCATAATTTGCTCACCCCTGGCCTGAGAAACAAAGCAGAGCTAATTACTCTGGTGACACAGAGGGCACAACCTGCCAGCTGAGGGCCTGGAGGAGAGCTTTGAGCTGAACGAGCTGCGAGAGGTCAGCATGTGGAAGCGGCCCTGTGATTTCTGAGTGTTCACCACAGATGTGAGAGGCCATACACTTGGCTGCACAAGTATGCAGATAAACACACTCACACGGATTTCTGAGGGCAGTGGCGCTAAGAGGACCTCCATCTCCTCTGACAGACGAGTGAGTGAAGCCGCCGAGAGAATGCGAAACGAGGTGGGGAGTCGGGCTGGGAGTTTCACCTTACAGACATGCTTCAGTAATCGCACAGCGAGGAGGCAGACAGATAGGATGTTTCTTCGTGAAACAGCCCTTTCCTCCACGCGAAGGTTCTTCCTGGCAAATTTAGCTTCTGGAACCTGACCCTGCTGCTTACAGTGAAAACCAGCACGCTCAGACAATCACATGTTACGTGTATAATCTGCTGCTTTTCCACTCAAGTGTTATCTGTACTATCTGAATGTAAAATAGCAGTATTCAGACACACTGAAATATGTCATTCACATCTGCGGGGCACACGTACTAATCTCACAGCTAATGGCTTAAGTTTGAGGTAAACAGTAACAGCCCCGTGTGCCAGGACAGCTCGGTCTAGCTGCACACTGTCAATACTAATGACATCAGGACACAATGTATCACTATGGAAACCTGGAGGCCCTGGGTCTATCCCACACCCCTGTGTACTACCGGAAGGCTGCAAGAAAAAGAAGCCCAACTGGGGGAAGAAAATGAAAGCGAAGGTAAGGAAAATCAAAAACAGAGAGCACTAAAGGATGGAAGCTAGTGAATGAGATTCAGTAAAATGAAGACGGGGGAAATCAAGGGTGAGCCAAATGCCTGAAAGAAGGAAAGAGAAAGAGGGGGAACGGGTGAGTTGTGGGGTTTGGAAGCAATGGTTGGTTGAAGCTGGTTTGGAGCCAGAGGCAAGTGCTTGGTATGAAAACAGACAGAGCAGTGTGCGACAGCCAAGCTTGAGATTTAACTCTGCCGGAAAAGAGCTCCTTCCCCCGCCACCAAAAAAAAACAAAAAAACTGCACTCTCATCTTCTACCCCTCCTCCTGCATGCATCACCCTATCCATCACACACTCCATTCCACAGCCCGACCGCCTTTCTTTTACTCAGCGACACTTTTAAACAGACCAGATGGGCTCAGTGAAGTACACCCCACTGTCTGCTGCCATCGACATCACTGTAATGCTACCGCCCTCCTGAGCTGCTTTATTTCCAAGTGCAGTTTTGCCAAAGTGGCTGCTGCAAAACCAGCTTGGCACAGCATCACTGTGAGCAGGCCTAACAGTACGAGGTAATGTGTTGGTCATTAAGGGAAAAAAAACGTAATACCTCTCAGGTTAGATCAGTCAGAGCATGTTGGGTCTTGGCCTTCAAAAATATTTACTATCAAGCGTAAAATTGGCTGCTGGAGGGAAACCAAATTTAGCCTCTGTATTGTGCTTTGTCACCCACCGGGCCGTTGAACACCTTTTATGCTAGGTGGGTCACAGAGGCATTTTGTCAGAACAATGTGAACTAATAACAGGAAGCCACGGTTAAGAAGGAAACAAACAAAGCTCATCGTAACAGAGTGGGTACAAACCTCTGTACTAAAGTTAAAGTCAGACTACAGTTGTGGGAAGTTTGTCTTTAATTCTCTTGCACAATTTTATATGTAAAAACTGCAATGTTTGAGCTGTAAAATGTTTTGGAAATGTCTTCCTTACAAGCAATTATGTAAATTGGGGTTTAATAATATGGGTTGATTAGACTGAGATTTAATCAGCAATGTAATTTGGTAAATCGCATTGTCTAATTTAATTTGAGTTAAGCTTTTTTTTCCTCCTTTTTTTGGACTCTTTGCCTTCTGACTAAAATCAGTTTCTGTTGAGCCTCAGCAGGCTCGAGAGATGGCGCCTAAGCAAATGAGATAACAAGTGCTGAACTGACAGACTGTCATCCAGTCACGTCTGCATAATCCCAGAGTATGGTGCTGGTGTCATGGTGGGATTTAAAATCTGGTTCCAGTGAGACAAAGCTGGTCAACAGAACACTTGGCTAACAGTTTTTTAAAAATAGCAGAAATCCTGATAAATATTCATCCAGTTAAAACCTATTTTAATATACCTGACATTATTTATTTTTTAAATTATTTTTTATGCATGTGGATATAGTACATGTGTTACATTCATTTCATTCTTTTGTAAAAATAGTTTAAATGCTAAGTAATAAATATCTAGTACAAACATTTTTGATCACAAGTTTATTTTGTCTTCTAGAAAAAAATCAAAGCATATTCAGAAGGTATTTAAAAAACAAAGCTAAGTGATATTTAGAGTCCTCATATATCATCCACCATATGCTTATATGTTGTCAGTACAAACAATGGCAGTAAGAAACATAGTTTTTAATAGCCCTGTATAGCATAAATCATTAGCATGACCTTGAAGACCTTGGTGGATTTAAGCCAAAGTGTAATGGATTGTTGACCTCACTCTACACCTTCAGTCAAATCTTTTATTACACCCAAAAAAACATATAAGATGGGACTAAACAAGTCCATCAGGATTTTGAATGATCTAACAAATAACTTGGCAGCGAACGGGACTAAGAGCATGTCCGAGAAGTTTCTACTCTGGGTTTTTTTGTATGTTACTGAGAACTAATTAGCAATCTATGAATACATTAAACAAACCCAGTTTGAGTTGTGATCCGTTCATCCAAATATAGTCCCTACTGTTCAACATCAAATCCCATCAAAAAGATATTTGACTGATACTGATATTTGTAGTTCTTAGTTCTGGGATTAAACAATGGTACAACGGTAGCTATAAATTAAATAAGCGATCATAAATACTAAATTGCTCACTTTAAGTGCTCGGCAGATAGATGCTGTTTATCACAAGTCGTCAATAACAGACGTGACTTATAGGTGAACAAAAATATAAAAAGACAGAGTTCTGGTTTTCATGTGACATCATGTGCCGGAGAGTTGGATGTTCTGTACTCTGTGTGCAGGACTCGGGGGCTGTGGGGTAGCACAGTGAGTGAAAAGAGACAGCAGGGAGAGGTTGACTGGTACTTCATGTACTGCTGCTGTCTGCTGCCTCATACTGTAACATCTGGCTACATTATTTATCCAGTGCCATGTCTTCAGTGTATAACACCATTCAGATAGGACAGTAAAAGCTTTCACTGAGGTATGGCACGAGCAGCGATGAAGCATTCCTCCCTCTTCCCTTCTCCCTCACACATACATGCAACACTATACTCTGTGGTTCTGACAGAGAGAAAACATAACAGATGACTCATAAACATCCTGCTATCTAAAGCTGTCTCTGCTCCAGACTATGTTTTGGTTTTGATTCCTGCCTCTTATCGACCCTAATGCTCAGGTCGTTTTGTACAAACAGAAGTGCGATGACTCTGCAACAGTGGATGGCTATTTTCAGAGGGATATTGGAAAAACTATGCTGGGAAACCATAAAAAGGGCACCTAAACCAAGATCTAATTGGATCACAGCTATTGCTTCTATGGGTGTGGTTGGGTTTGGGTTTCTACAGGCAGCTAAAAGGAACACAAGCCATGTCTGCTCTTTAAAATGAATGCTTACTATCCTCAGAGCAGGTGACACTGTCACCTCTCCTTCACTGTTTTCCTGCAGCTTTTTGGTAGGATTCATGTGTATATACTCAGCATTATTCTGTTTTTATTTTCATTATTCCCAAAAAAAGAACTATAGTACAGTAAAACTACAGTTTTCATGCAGGTATATTGTTATTTTAAATTAATTTCTGTATATTTTTGAAACCTGAATAAAAAGAGTTTTAGCCACTTGGGGGCAGCGGAAACTACATGTGAACAAACACAGGAATTAATATTCACTCTAGCTTAACTATTCTGGCCTTACCAGCTAGCCTTAACTTTGTGTTTTAAGTGCTGTAAAGTATGCAGTATGAAGAAACTGCGCAATACACACATATAATAGATACCTGCCACAATATACGCATATATATGTTATCATTCCCACTGCACTCAGTGTACATATGAAAAAATTCTCTGTGACTGTATTTACTGTATATAGCAACCATTTTTTGTACACTATTATTTATTTATTTTTCGATTTTTTTCTAATATCTTTCTAATTCACCTTTTCTTGTTGAGCCTTGTGTTGCTGTAATGTGAATTTTCTCCAGTGTGTCTTTATTTATATGCATCCATTGCTGAGACTGGAATGAAAAATAATGTTGTAGGCTGATTTTTTTAATACACTGAGCCATAAACCTTATAGCTCTTTGTGGTTTTACTATTATAATCCCTCTGATAAACATCTAGTCATGATCCATTAATACAGATAAATTATTTATAGCTGCTTTAAGATTATTAACTGTAATAAAATTGGATATTGTTAAAAGTGTCAGTAGTTTGGTTTGCATTTAGGCTACTAGTTTCTGTTGCACTCCTAAAGCTTCCAGTTGTAGGAACTGTGTAATGCTTGTGTAGTTGGCTAACTTGTTTGTGTATTTATGTCTTCTTAAATACACATGTGGGTTAGGGTTTGGTTTCTTTTTAAACACCTTCAAACCGACAGTAATTTCTAGTTTTTTCCACATTTGCTCAAACCCTACATCCAAACTGTACAAAAAACCCCACCGAACTACAAGTGCCAGTGTGCAGCTCAACCCGCACACAACAAATACAACAATGCCCGCACAATCAGTACGTCTGCTTAAAGTTAAAAATCTGATTTCTTCCATTTTGGGCTGCATTGTTTCAAATACGTGCGGTCGCTTTGTTTTATTATCTCTTGTACCATTTGTGCTTCTAATCAGCTGTATATCCTTGTCACAGCTGCGGCACAGTCTCATTAAAGTTTCATCCAAGCTAGTCTATTCTTCCAGTCTAAATTCACGAAGCTTTAAAAGGCTGCAGCGCAAACAAGAGAAGTCTGTGTGTGTCACCTTGGCATGCTGAACACTTGTTATACCTTCCACTCTGGCAAGTCTAATTTTAATCGTATTGTGTGCGCGTCATAATGGAAAGCACCAAAATAGGAAATAAAGACGAGAGCTAAGTATCAAAACTATTTTAATTACACCACAACTTTATCAAAGTAATACTTCCTCTATACGCTTGTTTAGCGCATCCAAGACTATATATTGCACTGACTGCCTTATCTTTTTTTTTTTTTTCAGGGCCTAATAATAATACAAGATACGGGAGTGCTGCCATGCCAAGGGTTTAATGAATTGATTTTTATTGCACCACTGTGAGCATGTTCGCAGTAACCTGCCTCACTCAACATCTCTTTTATAAAACCACAGAGGCAGATGGGTGGAGAGAGGGAGCCTGAGAGGCAGAGGAAGCCCATCCTGATGTTCTATATATACCCCAGTCCCAATAGTAGTTGTGTCTCTGCTGCAGCCTGTCAGCTGGAGCACAGGCCCAGCAGTCCAGCTTGCAAAGGAGCCACTTGGTCTGGCTCCCAACAGGGGCACAGTCAATGCTGTTTAACAAAGATGGGGTGGGGGTCTCACTGTTAAGTTGCAGGCCAGAGGATGTAAGGTAACATTTATTCCAGTTCCACATATGACGAAACAGCGATAAAGAAACAGTACAAAGAGACTTGTGTCACTGTGTTTGCTGTAATGATACGCTAACCCCTGTGAGGCACAGAGTCTCACTTATACTGTAACTGTGCGCTTCTTTTCTTGTTTTCCTGCAGATTTGCTGCGGAAACTTAGCAGGAAGTGTTTGCTGTAAAGTGAGATTATGGGAAAATCCTGTGTGAGGGGGACACTGATATGTTATGGTGTTTTTGTTTCACTGTGCAAGAGAACGTCGTGTTCCTTTCAGTTCCCAGTGGCTCCTGAGATCCTCTGCTTTTTCCAGATAGTGTATGATCTGCTATTTATTTCCTTCTGTCAAAGCACCCAACTTGTCTCGCTTTATTTAATTTAGTATTAAAATAATTCTTGTATACCTCATATTCCTCACCATTGTCTATCTAGGCTCTCGTTTTGTTGCTCTCTCTTTCCCCTCACATCCATCAGGTCGCAGCAGATGGCTGCCCCTCTTTGAGCCAGGTTCTGCTTGAGGTCTTGTTCTGTTAAAGTTTCCCACCATCCCCAAGTGACTGATTATAGGGAATTTTCCTCTTTGTTTTCATGTTGACTGTAAACTGCCCATGTAGCAAGGGCATACATACATATTTCTAAGCTTAGGCCTAGGCTGCCACTCGTTTGACAAACCACCTAATTTATCTGCCATTTAGGACAGGCCAGTCCATCCTCTGGTTAAGAACAGTGAGAGTGAACCAAAGCAATACAGCTCGCAGAACATAAAGTGACAATAAAGGGATCCGCATAATTGTTTAGTTACTTGGTGTTACTTGGCCCCATGCTAAAATACATTTTTATTTAGTACAACTTTAAACTTTACTGCATTACAAAGATTACACAGCTGAGTAAGCAGTTGGGAAAATGGATGGATGCATGACTACAGCTTTGGTCATTCGTTTGCTAAAATTGAAACAAATCTGCTACTTTGTAATTCTAATCCTTTGCATGCAGCCACACTTCTTATTTTCTTACATTTACACCACTAGGCCTATGTCATGAGAGCACCTGCGGGGCAAGAAGCCAGGAAAGTGTCTTGCTCTGGGGGAGATACAGCATGTGATGTCAGAGGAGCAATTCAGGTGGGAAGAAAACCTTACCGATTTTACACATCAACTTTACTTTACTTGTCATTAGGGTACTATTCAGTCTTTGAAACCTGCTATAAGCTGTCTTCTCTGTTTTAGATAAGCTTTCTAGAATATATGGAAATAACCCCATTTGATCTTTCCTATCTCAGCTTGGATACTATTTAATTAACGAGTTAAAAAGCGAGATAATGGACATGCGATACTAACTGCAGGAAAATCCTATCCCTTCAAGGGCTGTCTCCTTTTTGACAAGCTGAAACAGAACAGTCACACTTGTAAGTGTGTGAATTATGTGAGTTTGGTATGTAGGGTGTTTGTCCCCAACGGCATGCAAGGGCAGGATGATTACGACAAGTGTGTTTTGAGCCGTGAACTGGGTGTCTGCCAGGGTAACAACAACAGAGCAGGATGTAAGATAAGGGAATGAACACACACACACACACACACACACACACACAAGCATATTCGATGTTCCTCAAACACACAAACACACAAGCTCTGTTCTTCAAACAGAAAACTCCAACTCAGTGTCATGCTTTGTCAGACTGTCGACAGAAGTTCCCCTCCGGCAATGCCACGAAAAGCTCTTACAAATAAAATAACCACGATGCAGAAATGCACAGAGCAAAAATACATAAATGCACACGCATGACACGAGACACGTGTCAACTATATCTAATAATCACCAAGAGTTGACTCAGATCTAATCTTCAAAAGATCAATTAATTAATTATAAATCACTTCTCTTTTCAGCTTTTTTCCCCTAGCATAATAATGTACCACAGGTTTCCCCTTACACACTACAGCCAATAGAAGAGGGAAGCTGATGCAGGACTTGCTCTGCTGATTGATGGCAGTTTGAGATGTGGTGAGATGTCAGTTGGGGGGGTGCACTTTTTCTTTTTTTTCCTGACTCAAACACAAAATAGCAGCAAAGAGAGACACACATTTGCAGTCCCTTTATAAAACTTGAAGACTTGATCCATCACACCCCTACTGACAGACTCATGAAAAAAGGCGAAAAGTGAACACCGGGGGACAAAGAAAAAAAGACAGATAAAAGCCACAGAGAGACCAATGCAAACTTATAAACTTATACAGGGAGGCAGACAAAAGCTTGCAGTGTATCCCTCAGAGACTGGACCCAGGTGAATCCGAATGATGCTGGCACATTGCTCTCTACAATGGCCCAGATAAACAAAGAGAACACACACACACACACACACACACACACACACACACACACACACACACACACACACACACACACACCATGGTCAGTGCAGTGCTTATATAATATATTTTCCACTAACATGGTAACTGCACACTCATCTTCCCTGCGGTGAACTCCGCTCAGCTGGAGCGGACATGAAGGAGGACTACAGTGATGCACCACCCAGCCTCCTTCAGACCAGCATGTCCGAATAAGGGGCAATAAATGCCAACAAGGTCAAAATGGGACACGCGAGCAAAAGCTTTTACGCAACGCAAGCGCATGCGTAGATTCTAGCACAAAAACATCTACCTTTTCTTACTTTTTAAAACACACCCAAACACATAGCGTGCAGAGGTATTTGTCTCTCTTTTTCTTTCTTTTGTTTTTAAACACATCATATTTCTAAGGTGATCTGCTGTGTCATCTCACCCTGCTGGCCTCCAGCACATGAGATTCAACATCTCTCACTCTTGCTTTCTCCATACAACTGTTTCATATTTCTTCACACAGGGAGCAGCACGGGATCGTGTATCATATTACCGAGGCTGAACAAGGCAGCCATGGGTTTTTTTCTTCTTCTTGATCTATCACTTCCTCTATTATACCACTCTCTTATGTCAGGCAGAGGGATGGAGACTCAGAAAGTGAGTAAACAAGCTTGGAGTGAAGACAGTGAAAAACATTTTGTTTGTTGGCCGCACCTCTTAACATCAGGGAGCTCAAACCGAGTTGGTATTTTCGTTCTAATTCAGTAATGATAAACATTTCTATCATGTTTACGCCATGTGATCAGGGTTAAAAACTTGGCTACAGGACAAACAGGTCAATTTATATTTTACAAGATAAATATAACATCTCTAAATTCAAAATCCACATATGTACACTCTAAGTGTATAAGAAAAGTTTTCCATACTCATTTGTTAAAAACCTTTTTTGTAAGTTATTTTGTTGTGATTCATATTTTGTGCAATGCATTGCTCCTGATCTCGTTTATAGCCTACATCCAGTATTAGATAAACACACTTTAAACCTTGGACCTTGGATCTTATACAGATTTAACAATATTCTGGCCGATATAAATAAGATGACGTTTATTGACATCAGATGCTGATGTTTATCTGACGTGTTGTGTCGCTTTTGTGCTGATTAAATGTTCAAAAGCTGTGTGATGGAGATCTAAATGACTTTGAAACAGGTATACGTTCAAAATGCACTGATATTTGCTTCCACTGCACAATCAGAGCTAACAAAAAACAAAATAATCAACTAGAATCAGTGCTGGCATTGGCTATGAGGCAAACTGTTAGCCATAATTTCAAAGTCAGTGTCTATCTTACATCCGACCTCCGCTTTAAGTGCTGTAATAATAATAATGATACTTTAAATGGCTAATCAAGATTAAATAGTCAGAAGGATGGAGAATGAAGGAAAAAAATGAAATTTAGGACTGGGAAAGATCTGGGATGTAATAGAGAAGACATGTAAAAAGTGCAAGAGTAGGTAAGAGCTTCTTCTTCTTTGGTGAATATATACAGTATATAGGTCAGCTCTACATGCTGTGAAAGACCTTGTCAATGCCCACAACATACTGGGGTGTACAGTGTATCACACTATGTTCCCTTCTACCAGAAGGCTGAGGGCAGAGCGCACACAGGAAAGAGGGCAACCATGCAAAGCTAAATAATGCAATGCCTCAGTCTCCACATTATGACCTAGTAAGTGGTTGGTTATACAAACACTCAGACCCTCTTGGGCTGTGTCTGACAGCACAATCAGCAGGATTATGAAGTCATTTCTCGGTCTAACGGCATGTCAATTCACCATTTTAACTTCAGGGACTCCAGGGGAATAACTGGAATGGGTGAATGTGAGAGGTTTGGGCGATGTGTGGAGGTGCCTAGATGCTCTTGAATTAAGTGGATCTAGGCAGAGTGTGAGCTGGTGAAATGAATGAGAGAACCATGAGTAAGGAGCAATGTGGGTACTTGTCATGCAACTCCACAAACTGACTTTCTCTCTTGGCATCCTGTAGGCCTGTGTATTGACACCTTTAAAGGGAGCAAAATGCGTGAGAGTGGAGTGATACTATTTACAAGACACAGTCACAGTCACACACACACACACACACACACACACACAGCTTTGGAACGCTTTCTATAATTTGCATCAGAAATCTAGATTTGAGAAAGGGCTCCTTCAACTTCATGCACAGTGTCAAATCTGCATTGGTCTGGGTTAAGCCCTTTGTTAAGCCCTAGCCCTTCAAGTGGCCAGTCTAACTTCTGCACATGTGTATCATATGTGCAGCAGCCTAAAAAACATTGATGTCACAAGCAACTCACAGACCCGTGAAAGCCACCCCCCCCGTTAAGCGTCCCACCCTACCTTCGGTGTGGCAAGTGGAGGACAGGATGGTGCTCGGAGGGCGGAAGAGATACGGGAGATAACGGGAAAAACATTTCATCTTCTTCTCCGGTGCTTGCTGACGGGTGTAGAGCGTTGCGTTGCGGGCTCCACATCCGCACTGCTGCCGCCGACAGCCAGCCACAGAAGATCCGGGGAGGTTCGGAGAGGAGGAGGGGGGAGTGAAAAAGGCTCTGTCCGCGGCGCAGGGGGGCTATGACAGCATCACTTTTTCGCAGGCAGGCAGGCAGGAAGGCAGGCAGGCAGCAGGCTCCGGTAGAACTGCGCTTCACCCGGGGAGCAAACAGCGCACGGTGTCAGCGCGTCTCCGCTTCGGCAGGTCGCTCTGTGTATGTGGGCGAGTTTGTCTGAGCAGGACAGGGGGTCGCTTCTGTCCTCTTATCATGGGAGGTCAATGTATGTGTGGTCTGCTGGTGTGAACACCCTCCTCGTGTTTATTTCTCAGAGTATTTGGGTTTAA
>VUQG01018297.1:3046-35814 GCA_015106755.1 Etia nguti
CAGAAGAACTACATCATTAGGCCAGGACTCTGCAGTCTCTTTACACCTACAGGCCAGTGGACACTCTTTCAATGATGAGGATGTACACATCTTGGACAGGGAGGAACGCTGGTTTGAGTCAAGGAGGGCTTTTACGTGAAAAGGGAAAGACCATCTCTGAATCGCAGAGTAGGCCTAAGGGTACATCTTTCACCATCTTACAAGGCTGTGATTGCTGATCAGTGGTCATGGCAATTTGCATAGTAATGCTCAAGAATCTGACCTCACAGGCCATTATTCATCAGTGGTCTGATGAATAATGTTATTATGCAAATGTACTGTTTATAAAGTTGGGGAAACCTGCAGTCAGCTGAGACCGAAGAAGTCACTTGGATGAGGGATGAAACATTTCTCCCACTAAAAAAAGCTACGTTTAGATGAACAGAATCAACTTTTTGGGCTTTCCTTACCTGGATGACTAAGCATGCATTAAGACACCTGCACAGTGATGCTTTTATAACCAGCCACTCTCTCTTTTCTGCCTCCTTTATTCCAGCTAGCTGCACAGTGGTGTCAGTGGGTTATGAAGTCTGTCTATATTTAGAGCAGGTCGAATGCTGTTCCCCCTCCGCTGCCTCTCTTTGGAAACGCCGCTCCACCAATCCACTGCAACTCTTCACTGCAGCCAAGCCACATTAGGCACAGGACACAAAACAATTCATTCGTGATACAGCCGCAGTTTAAACTAATTACTGCCTTGGCGGTCTATAAATGTTTACGGAGGTCTTCTGGACTTCAGTTACAAAATCTGTCAACAAGCTGTCACGTTCAGTCGCATGACACATCTCAGTCCCCCAGATGTTGTTTAACATTCATTAAATTTCAACCAGATTTGGACCAGTTTGAAACTTCCAGCCTTCATTTAATATTACAGAAGAAAGAAATCAGACTGTTTCATATTGAAACATTTGGCTCTGTACTTTGTGATTTAGAGGTCCCACCCCCCCAGTGAAGCTCAGCGTAATGCTTAACAGATATGAATGGTGTCAGTGTACACATGTAGTTCTTAGGAAGAACGTAAATAAGAGTATTTCCCAAAATATATTTCCCCTAATGGTTAATCTTTACCCAATTATAAAGAAAAACCTTCTTTCCTTTTGACCTGTAAGCATTTGCTTTAGAATTTAACTCCATATCTAGTGATTTTTAACTTTTAAAATCTTCTGTCTGTCTTGATTTTTCAATCAACTTTTACCGTCGTCACTAAGATCAAGTCTTACTGAGTCCAGCTGCACAGAACAGGCAGCTCAGTAGCTCTGGACATTTAATTATAGAATTAGCTCTGACAATTGAACTGCTTTAGTATCCACACAAATGCGAGCAATCAGTGCAGTGTGATTTAGAGCCATTATGAAGTGGCAGCTTTTACTTATTGTGCTAAACTTTTCCCGGCAGTTGAGCTGCTTTAATTTCCCCTTCATTATTACTGGAACACCACAGATTTTAAAAAAGGCCAACAGAAAGAGAGAAAATATCTGAGAAGTGCAGCAGAAAAAGGAGAACTATGGACAACTGCGTTATTACAGGGCCGGTACTGTTTTCAGACACGAGAGGGATGCTGCGGTTTAACACTTACAGGTGATAGTTTCTGTGTGAGCAGAAACTGGACTCAATTTAGAGGACTCAAGCCAAAAAAATAAATAAAAAATGGGATGGCAGTGTCAGAAGAGATGAAGACATTGCGCAACAGGTCTGAATTAAAGCAGAGGAAGTGATGAGCAACAGCTTACTGTATCTTAACGTGCTGTCATATGTCAGTGGGGCTTTACAAATGACTGTAGCAACTGACTGCTGTTAGCATCAGGGTGTCGTTGCGTTTTTGAGGTTGTATCAACTGAAAAATGATACTGTAGGGATAAAGTTTGGTCACGGGGTTGTAATAATATCTGTGAGCGTGTATTCATATATAGCAAGACTAAAAAGGTCGGTTTTGTGATGACTTTGTGACGGTAAAGTATATCATTCAAACTTTTAGCAGCAATACAGCTGCATGCATGGCCCTGGATGAAGTGTACTTTGAATTTAAGCCTCATAAGAGAAACTTATGAGTGCAGGAAGCAGTGCACATATTTCTTTACGTTAACACACGCAGCAGCTGTTTCTCCATCTTCCGGGCTAATCAAGCTTTAAGCAGCAGAAGAATATTTTTCGCTTCAACACTGTCAGTTAAGGAGACTCACAACGGGTATTAGGTGTTACTTTTTCATCATAATAACGAAATTTTGACTGTCAGTTTTGTTTTCTGTCATTGGCCTTTTGAAATGATTGAAGCCAGCGTGACTCATCGGGTGCAACACCAATAGATGATATCTCTTTGATGGGAATTTAGCAACCCAATGGAAATGTGCATTATGCAGTAATGCAAATGTTAGGTGGATATTTGGCTGATTCACGCTTTTTTTTTTTCTTACATTTAAATTTACGGAAATAAATAAAAGATTAATTGCTTCCTAATCTGGACTGTGTACCCTCCAGTGTTGACGAGGGTTTAAAAGTGCACTCTCAAGTCAGGTTATTCAGAGGATAGTGTCAGGATCATGTGGCCAGATACAATAAGCCCATTATTTACTTTTCTCCCTTTGTATTTTTACTATTTTGGATAAATAGAAAAAGATGGTACTTGTTTTATGTCTTCTAAATTCAGCTAATTTTTGAAAGGTTTTTAAAGCCTCGCGTGGGTTCATGTGATTCCGCCTCACTTTAGTAGTTTAGTGCACGGAATAGTGGTTATGCTCTAAAGTGACAGGTGAATGAGGAAGTCAGCGTTCCCACGACCTGATATATTTATACTTATCAGCTTCATTGTCTGTTGGTGTTTGTGTCTGTGCATGCATGTCGGGAGAGAAGCATGCATGAGAGAGAGAGACAGACAGACAGTGAGAGGAGACAGGAAGTGATTCTGATTGGCTGTGAATTGTGGCACTGCCCCGACATATTCAGTATATCAGATGGTGCTGTCTCTGACTCATGTCCCAGGGGAGGGAAGGAAACCCCCACCCCATTCAGCACTACAGCCAGCCGCCCCCTCGGATAAATTATTCATTTCTTGATGTGTGTGTGTGTGTGTGTGTGTGTGTGTGTATGACTGTGCCACTATTCCACTATGGTTTAACTACTGTCCTTTCTAGTCATACCATTCATCAGTATAGATAATCTGTCCTGGCCTTCTTTTACAGTAAAAATGAGAAATGTGGGGGAGAGACCCCTCAATCACCAGCTTTTGTGTATAAATTGTTTCAGGTCATTTGGCTTTGGTGAAGGAGTAGTGAGGTCAAATATGCCCACGTATGCCCACAAAACCCTGTCATAAAGTGATGGAAACAAGTCTGAGAAATTAGTAGGAGGGATTGATTTTTTATAGTTGTGTTTTAAATGTCTCAGTCTTCATCTTAGGAAGCTGGTTCACATGTAAAGTTGTTAAAGAGCTTGCATGATCACATCCTGAGCAAGGCTTTCTTTTCAGTGGCATAAAATGTGAACTGTTATGTGAAATACAAAACTAGAACTCACTAAAATTTGTATAGTTTTATGCGTGTTTGAAAAGCTGTGATTCACAAGACCTGTATTTAATCTGAAAAATAAATACTCCTGTTTGGTCTCAGTTAACTGAATAGATATTATATAGAGATTCATTAACAAACTGGCATTTGACCTCACATTAAGCCCGAGAGTATGCTTAAACACGGGACATTTTCATGATACAGAAATTTTTTTTTTTTTATGGCAACAGTGGTTTTAATGTTTCAAAAAGACCATAGAGACATGGAGAAGACGAATAAGAAGAAGAAACAAAGCGAAATGAAAATTTTTCAGATTTAGCTTCAGAGCTTGACTGTGGAAGTGAAAGATTAGTATTTTACACGTCTTTAATTTTTATGCTTATTGCTGCAGACTGCTAACAGCTACCAGACAGTGGTTTTGTCTGCTTTAATCCTCCTTCCTTTTTTCTCCTCGAAGAGCAGACATTCTTTGTGGAAAGTGCACATGTGGGTTTCCCTCACATGCAATGAATAAAAAGCATAAATGCCATCCCTTGGTTTGAAAAAAACAAACGCCTAAAAAAGAGGCTTGCACATATTAATAAATGTGGCAAGTACCGTAGATACTGCAGTCAGTGGAGGTTTATCTATAAGCAGCGTTAACTGCTGACATCTTTATGAGGACGCAGAAGAAAGAGACTTGAGATGGAAATATGAGGTCACGTTGGTGTGTTGTTTGCCTATTTCACTAATTTATGGGTAAAGTCAGGCAAGCAACAAGGATTAGGGCCCAAAAATGTGATTATCTGAAAGCGATACACCTGTCAAATCTGATGTTGATGGATGAAACATACAGAAATTTTTGATTTATTAGTGAGATTTAAAATGTAATCCATTGATAAATAAGGTTATATATATATGTGTTGTGTATTAGAAGTAGTAGTAAAGCCTCTAAGTTCTTATAAACCTCCACTAGAACACCTGATCCAGCTTTATTTGTCAATGATTTTATATGTCATATAAACAAAAAAATCAGTACTATAATTAAGGGTATGATTCGCCTAGGATTACAAGTAATCTCAAGGTGTTTTACCTAAAATTACATGTAATTATATTTAACTGCAAATGCTTCCAGGAAGTGACACACTACTTAAAGCTACTTACAGTGTAATTATACCTTTCCTGTAAAATACCAGAAGTTACATGCTATTACACCACTACTTACAATATAATTATTTCTTCAGACTTGTTTTTCTTTAATTATAACTTAATGTATCGACCAGTAAAGATTTGTAGGTAAGTATAATTACATCATAATTTCAGATAAAATACAGTGAAATTACATTCAGTTCCAGGGGAATTACACCTCTTGTTAAATCTAGTCAAATCTATCCCACCAAACAATGAGTAAAATATTGATTTACCTTCTTCCTAAGCAACTAGTACTTAAGAAAAACGAATAATGGTTTGAAAGGCGTTGTAAGAAATCATTAGTAAAAGACTGCCTTGTCCCTTCTGCAGAGCTGAGTTCCACCCTGATGGAGAAGATGCAGGCCCAGGAGATGATGAGTGGCCTGAGGATACCGGAGATGGACGAGCTCGGTCAGTTCTTCCGCTCCCTGCCGACCTCCACGCTCGTGGGCATCGGCGCTCTGACAGCTGTGCTGGCGTACTGGTTAGCCACCAGACCCCGTCCCATCAAACCCCCCTGCAGCCTTCTGCACCAGTCTGAGGAAGTGCCGGTGAGATATTCACAGATGCCTAAAAGCGTTAAGTGTTGGACTCGCATTCCCGAATTCTGTCAGTGACACAGACATGTTTGGACATTCAGGCACAAGAAGTAGATATTTTTCATGTTAGTCTAGTCCTTCACAGTAAAATGGGGTCAATCAGTACTCTTTTACATTTTCACTACCACAATCCACGTGATTTTTCTTTTGTTTTGTTTTAATGCACTCATGTAGGTCACCTTCAATTTTTAGTAGGCAGTGACGACACTAGGCTTTATGTGCAGCAAGGGTTTTGTTTTAGTTTTCTTTGCCCTAGCTTATACCTGTCAGGTTATTCTAAGGATCCAAAGCTCGTTATGACGTTCTGATCTCCTCCTCTTCTTTTCTAATAACGGGCAATAATGGAAACCACAGTACAAATGTAAGCAAAATCAAACATCGAAAGTAGCCTTTCATGGCTTGTTACTGTAACAGTTTCCATAATATGCCGAATTCTCTCGTTCCGTAACTTTTAGCAAATGTGTTGTTTTTATTGTTTTGATTGAAACGCAATCCCTCACAAGCATACACTACACAACCTCCTGTATTTGAGAAATAGAGAGCTAAAAGACAGAGAAACCAACAAAGCCTACTTCTACTTGACTTTTAGTTAATACTGAGGCGCTATGGGGAAATTATGCCCTTAGTTTAAACCCTTTTACTGGTTTAAACTAACCACCATACCAGTGAAACCAAACACTTGGTTTTTCACCAATACTTTGCACCACAGGCCTCCGAATGCCAGCCTTATCTGGCGGCGTCACATTGTAGTGTAATGTGAAACCTCCAGAGGCTTGTTTTCTCTTTTTTTTTATATATATATATACGTGACACACAGGCACAAACCACAGTACAAGCATGTAGTGTACAGTATGTCTTGAGTGCTGGCTGCCTGATCTGCTCAGTCTTTTCAGCCTAAATGACTCATTTACAAAGTGGAATTTGCATGTACTGTTGTTTTCTTTATGGGAATGAGCTCTATCATGCAGAATGTGTCTGCAGTCTAAACACAGAGGAAGCTTAGCAGCTCACATATTTTTATAGACATTTGTGAGCTGACAAAAGAGATGGATTATCACTTAGAGGGAAAGTTAGACAAATTTCTTCCTGAACTCCTCCACACTCGGTTATCTATTTGACAGTGTTTTTACAAAGGAGAAGAATTAGACCTTACACCCCCAGAATTTAGAGGGAAGAAAAAGCCATAAAAATGTCTGATGGTGTTGCACTGTTTTCTTTGTCTCTCGCTCCTTCTCTGTGCATCAGCGTGAAGATGGGGGTCGCAGGTCTATGATGGGTGACCCCTCCAAGCTGCTGACTCATTACCATGATGACGCTAAGACCATGTATGAGGTTTTCCAGAGAGGCCTGCATATATCTGGTGGGTAGGATGTGAAGTGGAAAAATTAATACACAGAGCTGTAGAGAGCTAGAGTATGCCAACTTTCCACGTTACTGGACTGGCACTTGCAGATTGGCCTTTACATAAAGGTTTTGTATTCTTAATGACCACTCAAAGTGCTTCAGACTTCAATGTAGCCTCTGTTCCTCTAGAGTTGCTCAGCTTTTCTCATAAAGAGTTATACCTCTTTTTTTTCATTCATCTTCTCATGTACATTTTATAAACCACTAAATACCACTTGTAAAACTGAGATGTAGCCATATTTGTGTCATTCATCCCTTTCTGTCTGTACTTGTATTTACTAATCCTATAAAATTTGTAACGTGTCTTTCAAACACCCAAGGACTCTTTACAAAAGACTATAAATTATACATTTTAACATAGTGTGTAACATAGGCTGTCATAATCTCAGATTCTCACACTGCCCCAAAACTCACCCTATTTTTGTGTTATCTATACAAGAAGAAATAATACTATCAGTCAAATTTTATCTACCATTTTGTGTCAGGGTGGGATTTTTTTTTAATGATAAACTCAAAACAGTGTATACTGAGGTGCAAAAGAGTCAACAGAATTCATGGTTACCTTCCATACAGGGCTATTGTGAAACCCTTATTCTCTACATAGGATCGATTAACCTTCTGAGAAGAGAGATTTTTTTCATGACAGCAACGTATAGAAACATGCATTATTATGTGAGATTAGTATCGTGTTACTTTAACCAAAAAAAATAATAAAACTAAACACAAGCTGTGACTGTAAGGCATTAATGAAAATTTAAAACTCCCATTATTCTCAGCCAAAACCTCAAAACAGAGCAAAGAACTCTTACAGCTCTCACAAGGAAATAGATGTTTTGTTTTGGCACTGTTTTCATATTGATTACAGCATAATTTTAAATTATCTAATCTTATTACAATATTAGATTTCCATTTGCCCAATATACAAAACCTGGTTTTGGGTTTTAGCCTTTCAGAGATCCTGATGAAGTAAAAATCTGTAGCATACTACAGTACGACATCAAGCAGCCTATACATGGTATACATGTAAGAATAGAAAAATACTTATCTGATCTGAACTCAAACAGTTTTCAAGCTGCTAGACTTGCAGTAAAAATTTCCCACACATGCAAACGCACAGAGATACAGACAGCACAGCGTGGCAATGCAGTGGTCTGACTGTAAAACCTCCAATCATAATGTGTCTCTGCTACTGGAGATAAAACGAATCCTGTGGTTGCCAAGGTGATGGCCAGCGTTGCTAATGGTAACAGTGTCAGAGCTCATGGCCAGCAAGTTTAAGACACATAAGTGAGTGACTCACAATGCAGAGATATTACTAAAACCCCACCTGCCCCACACTGGTCAAAGTGGACTCTTAGATAATTGGCCAGATCGTACAGCCACAAGAAAATGACATCGGTTGGTCCGAAGTAGAAATTAATTGTTTTAGTCGGCTTGTCTAAGGCAGTGATAGTCAAGCAGTCTGTGTATTTCACAACTATTTCTGCATAAGAAAGGGTTATTTTCACCTTGATGTGAGCCTGAGGTGTTTAAATTACCATTAGATTTAAAATCCTTACTGACGTTTGCGTCCAGTCA
The DNA here is from genome assembly GCA_015106755.1 of Etia nguti. Lineage (NCBI taxonomy): Eukaryota > Metazoa > Chordata > Actinopteri > Cichliformes > Cichlidae > Etia > Etia nguti. The sequence goes on from VUQG01018297.1 coordinate 11,337, forward strand.
CATAATTCAATCATTGTTTTGTCTCCTTTCTGCGTCCAACAGGTGATGGACCTTGTTTAGGCTCACGACTCCCCAACCAACCTTACAAATGGATGTCCTACAAGGAGGTTCGTGCCATTCAGGAGACATGTTTTTTTCCTTGTAACAGCAACAGCTGAGAACAAGAGCTGAATAAAACAGGGAAACCCTTAAAGGGGAAAAGTACCAAATCCTAATGCTACAAAATGCTTCCAGACTTCTGATAAAACAACATTTATAGGAGCTATATCTTGTATTACAGCAGTTCAAGCTTGATTTTCTGCATCTCACACATCTGATAAGTGCCAAACATAATCATTACACTCTTTGTAATGGCATTTAATTGACTACAGTATAAACTGTGCAGACTAGTCTGTCATGTCCCAGTGTAAGACTACAGTCAGATGACATTTGCAGCCTTTGCACTGCAGAGACTGTGTAGCACCCGCTCTGCCTTAAAACCAAATTTGGCACCATCAAGAGCACTACTAAATAACTGCAGTCTGCAAACATTGCTATACATAGATAATGACTGGGCTAAACAACACTTCTACTTTATATGTGCTATAGGCTAGTACTGCTTTAAGTTGAAGAATAGATACCGCACTATGACTTACTTCATGTAACTGGCATTTTTCAGATCAGATCACTATCATGTCTGCCACCCTAGGTTGGCTAAGTGGTTAAGAAAAAGGAATGATGCATATAGAAGTTGCTATCCTGCTAGAGCGGACTGACACTATAACTGCTGTTCACCTTCCATCCTGCAAAAGTTGCACAGCTCACACAAAAGCTCCAAACTACTTTGCAGAGGTGCTATTGTTGTTCGTATGAGTTGCTGAATAAGAATATTACTGTTCAACACAGCAAAAGACTTTGTCCCTGGAGGTGAGGTTTCAGTTCACATACTTAATGTAGACACATAGAAACAATCTAAAAATACAAGTGTGATTATATTCGCGAGACCTGAAATGCAGAGTACATTATTGGCAGGGGCGTAAGGTGTGATTGGCCAGCGATGTGAAATAGGTCACCACTTCAAAAGCAGCCCGTCCGTTTATTGACTTTTAGGACTTCTTATACTGTGACCGCTTGCTAACCGGATACACAGCTTTAATTTATATATATGAAAAATTCAATAACTAAACTATTTTTGTCCCGCTTTGTCACGACAGTAACAAAGAAGAATACGTCTGGGAGTTGTGTTTTGGATCTTTGTTTTTTGTCAGTAAATTTAGATACAAGGTTACCAGTTAATCAGTTTTTGTCAGTAAATTTAGATACAAGGTTACCAGTTAATCAGTTTTTATCCTACTCATTAATTTCTTTCATAAACAACAAAAAGAAATTACATTTCTCTATAAAACTAAACACAAGCTGTGACTGTAAGGCATTAATGAAAATTTAAAACTCCCATTATTCTCAGCCAAAACCTATTTATTCCATGTTTATGTAAGCAGTAGAGACATTTTTTCCACAGCCAGTCCTGTATATAATAAAATTTCAGTCTCCCATGCCAGGTGACAGTTCCAAGAGCAGGAGATATAATCACTTATGTCATGAGTCAGTGATGACTGCGGGACAAGATGGATATAGATAGCTACACAAGGCCATGATATTATTTATTATAAATATAAAATCAACCAACTGACTGGGGAAAGAAAGGGAATATAGTAACTGCATAGTCTTGGTCACTTGTATTATACTGGTTGATTTCAGCTGGATCTTCAGGGCCATGTATGAGCACTGGTTTGTATATAATAATTACAGTTCCGCCACCTTCTGCACTTCTATGTGTGTGTTTGTGTGTGTCTTGGATATGCCAGTGATTGCAGCACAGTTGGCGAGACATGTGGAAATAGTCATTAAATGCAGAATAACTGAAAACTTCCCATCATCCAGTAAACCAGTTTCAGGTTCCAACAAATCTGTGAGCACAAGAGACAAACTGACACTCTCTTGGAAAGTCACTGAAGTAATGATGGTAGCTGGAGGGAATTTTCTATTTAAAGTGATGTCAAAATCTACAACAGGCATGAGATATACGACACCCTATTAATCTGTGACATCATCGTGTTTTACAATAGAAAAGTGGGTGGAATTTTTTTTTTTTTCCTTTTTCATTCACTCCAATTCCCAGGAAGTCAGCCAGGCAACTCTGGACTTGTTTTACAGACTCACTGAGAGACATTAAAAGCACGGTGATTCTAGGAAGAAAGATAAGGTTTGTCTAAGACCTTTGCTGAAACATGAAATCATGTGCGTTATTATGCAAGTTTCCACAGCGGTATTAATCCCCGTTTTCTCTGATGTCTTTCACAATCACAGTAATTTATACAATGTGAATCATCAGTATACACTACAGAATATTGCTTTAAAATGGGCTTAAATCTCTCAAACTGAAGAAAGTTTAAAAAAAGATGACTAACAAAAGGTTGGGTCTCCCTTTTTTCCAAAATTAGAGGTCAGTTTATTTAGCTAAATTGCACAATACCAACAGAAGCTAAGCAAAGGTTTTTCAAAAGTCTAAAGTTGTTGTTTTTTTCTTCACTTGGGAGATTAGCTCAGGATTTGTATGGTTTTGTTCCACTTGGTCCAATCAGTTCTCACATTTTTTTTTCTTCGATTGAATAGGTGACAGCCCGGGCAGAGCATCTGGGCTCAGGTCTTCTGCACCAGGGATGCCAGCCCAATCCGAACCAGTTCATCGGAGTGTTCGCTCAGAACAGACCCGAGGTGACTCCTTTTGCTCAGTCTTTTGAAGTATATTTGAAGTATATGAACTTAAAATTATTGAGGTTTTCAAGTGCAGAATAAAGTCCGAGCCCTGATTTTATTCATTCATTTGTATTTTTGTTCTGTTTGACTGTAGTGGATCATCTCAGAGCTGGCTTGCTACACATACTCCATGGTGGTGGTTCCCCTTTATGACACGCTCGGCCAAGATGCTATACGGTTCATCATAAACACTGGTAAGAATACAAACATGACAGACAAAGACTGTAATGACTTCCCAAGCTTTGAGTAGGAAATGTAAATTTAACAGCTGTAACTCTGCAGGTTAATAATTGCGGGGCTTTGTGACACACATTAGAACACATGTGTGTGGATTTTTTAAACAGGAACTCGTATCAGTGTGAGCCATGGAGCTCCCCTCACTGGTGGCTGACTGTATCTTTGTCACATTCGTACACAGTGCTACTTCCGGGATTTAAGCTAATGTGTCATTAAAACACTTGGTAATTGTGACAATAACTAATTCTGTTGCAAAGGAACGGATGAACGGAATTTCATGTGGGGAAAAACTAGTGTTTGGGGAAAAAAAGAAGAATATATCGGAACAGTAAAATCATCATAACTTTAAAATGAACATATGTATTCAAGATATTACAGCAACCCAAATCATATCTCTAAAATCGATTAACTGGATTATTTTACTTTAAACCCCTTGTAAATTCGAAATGTGACCAAATTCCAACTGATTTCCAACTCCACATTTGTTTGTGTTCCTTTTTATTTCTTACTTTGATGATGTTCACACAAGGGAGCGTGTGCTCTTGTGTGCTTGTTTCATTTCAGCTGACATCTCCACAGTCATCTGTGACAAAATGGACAAAGCTCGGGTGCTTTTAGAGAATGTGGAGCGGAAAGAGACCCCGGGCCTGCGAAGAGTCATCCTGATGGACGCCTTTGACTCTGACCTCGTGGAGCAAGGCAAGGGCTGCGGCGTCCATGTGCAGGCCATGAAAGAAGTGGAGGTAAGACATGTAGGACTTTTGCTGCAATGATTGCAGATTTTTCTAATCTGGTAACAGTCATAAGTCTCAGCTATCCAGTCACTGTCATGTCAGAAATGTCATGTGCCAACAATCAAAACAAACTGATGTTTGGATGTAGTCAACACACACTGGGTGATGTGTTTATCTGTTCATCTTTTGCGCACATTCTACGGACCAACTGGAAACTACACAGCACTACAGTTAAATGGACTGTCGTGTGTTGTTATCAGTTTGATGGGTGCGATATGTGCGCAAACAATAATTTGACTGCTCTCCTCATTCTTCCTTAGTCTTGGCGTCATTAGCTCAACCATAATAAACCTAAATGTTAAACAGATCATGCACAGCAAAGGTGTCAATCTCAAAGTGAATTTTAACATATATGCTGTATTCCTTGCTTTGTCAAAATGATAAATCATGCAAAATATGCATTGCGTGAGCTGCAGAAGGTTAGCGCAGTCTCTAAAAACGTAATCTCATTCTCAGTCTCATGTATAGCACGCATAACTTTGTTTGTGTTGTCCTCATCCAGCAGATCTGGTTTACTAGGTGCGTGACAAGAAATGAAAAGGGTGAATGACAGCTAGTTTGCTGTTGATGTCAATCACAAACTCGGCAACAAAGCATATAGAAATGCATAAGGGTTGACAGCTAAAGATGTCCTACAGCTTTAGATGACCTGATACCAGAATGACCCACATTGATTATTACTTCCTTCTTTTCAGCCATGCACAGCTGCAAATGCTTGGGGCTTATAGCCTAATTGTGATAACCGCTGCAGGCTGTTTTACAGTGTAGCAACTTGGATTTAGAAAATTCCCCAGCAGAACTCAAAAGACCCATTATTCCATATTATAGGAAATCACATTAAAGCTACAATGTTTGAGAGCATTTTACAGTGATTTAAAGTTGTTTTCATATTGTTTCTTTACAGGCCCTGGGTCGAGATCACTACAGAAAACCTATAGTAAGTACAACTACTTCAAAACTTCAAAAATAGTTTCAAAACAACTGTTTTTAGCCATGCTAGTAGAGTTTGTTATTGGACCAAATGGGTCAAATTCTGAGTTTGGTTTGGTAAAGCTTGTGTCTGTGAAGGTTCTCAGTCATCCAGGTCATCGTAGTCTAAAGGAGCTTGGCCAGTATTCTTAAATGTACAAAAGTTATGCCAAATTAACACTTTCCCCAATCAAAACAACTCTGAATTCCCCAAAAACAAAGTTGGCAGCTCACCAGCCTCTACCAAAGCTGCATAAAAACCTGCAGTGATCAGGAACTGCTTAAAAAACAAAAAAAGAACCTCCAAACAGCATGAATTATTTTAAATCACCTTCTGCACTGTTCAAGCATCTCCTTTTATGTAACTTACACAAAACTGAGGCTAAAATGGTTCCAGGATGTCTTTTTTTTTTTATTACAAGTGAAGTTCGTACCTGTTTTTAGTACAAAATATCACGTGATCTCCTTTGGATTAACTGCACTTGAGCCTGTCAGGTGATTTATCTAATAATGGGTTACGTTCACATGTGAACACGAGAGGAAAGTAACCTATTTTGGTTGGATGTGTCTGTGTCTGTATCATAACAGCTCCCATAGCTTTTCATCTACTTAGCGTTGACAAGTAAGAATTTGAACACAGACATGCAAACAGGTATTGACCAGTCAAGCTAGTTATTGCCTTTTGTTCAAAATTAGAGAGAGCAAGGGCGCAACTGGGTTGAGCATGCAAATCAGATGCGGTAAAGGGCTGGGCGCCTGGCTTTGAATCCACCCCGAGGGCAATTACAGGGTGCACAAAGGCAAAAAAAAAGCCCCCCATCCCTAAACAAAAAAGCATAAACATATGGAAATCTTTGTTCTAGACTCACATGTATTGGTTCAGCTTGCTGTTGAGGAAGCTGCAGGAGGTAGAAGTTCATCTCATGACAACCTGCATGTCATCTGACAGTATTATGTGTTTTCTTTTTTGCTTCACAGCCACCATCCCCAGATGACTTGTCTATTGTGTGTTTCACCAGTGGAACCACAGGTAGTAAATGTTTCTGATGTTATAGAAATATGACATCATGATATGTGTCACTTTTGCAATTTGTGATATAAAAAATACTCCATTATTAAGTAAGAAGTATATAGGATTTGTCTTTCTCACCAAACTGTGTTGGCCAGTGACTCCAGAAGCAGCAGCAGGTCACATGTAGCACTTTTTTGAACATTTCCCATTGAAAAACAAACAAACAAACAAGGTTCATATGTCTGGACTTATTGCACGGCAGGGAGGTTTGTCACACATAAACCACAAGTCTTGTGTTTTCTAGAGAGCGACCCATGTTGACTGAGTGCAAAGCGTATGCCACTGCCTCTGGTGAATATAAGGAGTGTGACAGTTCCAACTGGGATCAGGAATGCTTACATTGAAAGCACTCACAGTGCTAGGTGCTGCTTATAAGCCACGTGAATAATAATAATAAAACTAAAACAGTGTTCGCCTTTCAAAATGCCTAAACTAACTATCTTTAGATGTTTAACATATGCTTTCACAGAGTATTGTTTAAACACTTTTAAGCACTAAAATTATTCAAAGCAGTGATGTTTTCAAAGCCTTAAAGAGAAAGGTGTACAGGAGACATGATGCTGGTAAGTTATTAAAAAGTCAGTCCACAGTGCAGTTTATTGTAACTCGTGTTGTGCAATTTCTATATACTCTACTTTGAATGGTATCATTTACTGTAAACCCAGCTTCTCCACTGCAGCATAATAATCCAGTAGTGAGAGAATCATTAACCCATTCCCCTCCCCAACCTCCTTCATTACATAAATGTCATGGCTGGGGCCACAAATGCTCCGTTTTCAGAAGCTTCACCTCACAGCACCATCGACCACTTAAACCAACAGTAGGAGGGAACAAAAACAGGGTCATGTGTGGACCCACTAGTGTCAGATTGCAAGCTGCAGCTTCCACATTCAGGGTCTGTTGAAAATCCTGCCTCCTGCTGGTGGTAAGGACAAACGCATGCAGGCACTCCAGCAGAGGATTCGTTTTCCTCACATCACTCTCCGTTTCTTGAGAATTCCCTCTCTCGCTGTTGCGACATCTAGTCTGCGCTGAGCCTACAAGATTGCTTACAGCTGTTTGAGTCAGCTGACATCTCAGAAAGAGGAACCTTAATTTCTAATAACTACTCTGTTTAAAATCGTGAAGGAAGGACTGGGAATGAGAATAAGATTAGGAGGGCATTACAGTAACAGAGAGTACTGTTATTTCAGTGTTTATTAGGAAATGCCAAGAGAGGAGAAAAACAATATGAGAAGTTGAGGTTGAAACTGTGATGTAATTGTTTCTATATGCTTTAGAAATAAACCATGCAGTTTATTGCATATGCATGGTTTGTGCAGACTGGCACATGTTTTTCCAATATACATAATTACTGGATTCTGTTTAATAACATAATGTATAAGATGCTGTGTTAACATGACTCATTTCTGGCTTCCAAGTCATGGAATATGAATAAAATTCTGCTGAACCAGGTGTGTCTTTCGAAGTCGAATTTCTTTCCTGTCCACTTGGATGACTGTGTGCTCCAAAGTCTAGTGAGGAAATCTGTTGTGAAATCTGTTGGGCAATTTCATTATATGTTGTTTTCTTTCTGCTTACACAGGAAACCCAAAAGGAGTCATGCTCACCCATGGAAACGTGGTAGCCGATTTTTCAGGCTTCCTTAAAGTAACAGATGTGAGTCAGCCTCTCATCTCTTATCCTATGCTCAGGAAATGTTTCACACTAATCCCCCAGTCGTTTATGTTATTTTGCCCAGTGATTTATTAATCTGGTTGCAATGTGTTCATTTTCCCGTCCACACATATTCTTGAAAATGCGAGTTTCTGTGTCGAAATAGCATCTTTAACTCATTTAACTGTGTCTCTTGTGTGTCCTGCAGAAAGTAATTTTCCCCAACCAAGACGACTGCCTCATTTCCTTCCTGCCACTGGCTCACATGTTTGAGAGACTCATTGAGGTAAATGTGCCGAACTGTCATCTGCAATCACACTAATAGGATAGTAATGAGCTGAAGGATGTTTGTGGGGGAGGAGGAAGGAACTTCCTGTACAAAGTATGACACTGAAGGTGGGCACTAATTACTGTAGGAGGGAAAAAAAAGGGAGAAAGAAATCACCCCAACTTTTCCTTCCCTGTCATCAGTTTTGCTTTCCATCTCTACAAAAAATAGCATTCCTGCATTTTATGGCAAGTGGTGACATGTTGTATCATTTCCTAGCCCAGTGAAACACACACATATACACACACACACACACACACTCGTAGATGATAGTCTTTATTTGTATTTGTAAAAGGTTTGATAATAAGCAATCAGGTTAGGTTAATCAAAGACAACATCTGCATGCGCCAAACAGCCAATTTACTATAAAAGCAGCGCTTCCCTGCAGCCTGCAGGTCACTGATAGTATTTCTCCTTTGCCCTACAGCTGAGCAGACTTTCAAAATAAGCTGGTATATTTAGCAGAATTTGTGCTGCTCCAGCCCAAAACCTGAGTTTCTGTGGAATATTAGGGGTGGCAAACACTGTAGGGTATTGCAGTAAACTTTACAAAGAGCCCACTGTCTGCTGCCTGTGGAAAAAACAGAGTTTCATTTTCATTTTTAGTCACAGTTTTTGTACAGTTACCTTCCAAGAATTTCCGCCCATCCTTCCACTGGGATACTTTCTCTGTCTGGAGGTTTGCTATTCATAGCCACATCTCCCACAAGAAATTAGGTGTTTATTTACATGTTACTTACATGTAGCTCTATAGCTTCGTTTATGCCCTCTATGGCATCTCTTTCAGTTATATGCCAGATGTTATGTTCAGGCCTTAACTAAAAGCTGACAGTGAGGAGAGCAGTTACAGTATAGACCTCGGTGAGTTAAAGTGGCAGTAACTTGTGGCCCTGTACTAAGAAGCTCTGAGTGTGTGCTTTTGCTGCTGCTCATTAGTAACTCAGGATTCATCTTCAAGCCTAACAGCAAATATTAAAAGGTGATCAAATCTAAATGAAGTTGGGCAATAAATGTGTAGATTTAACTTGGATCATTTTTGTGTTACACATGTGTGTGAGCGGTTAGGTTGCATCAGGTTGAACCTCTCTGGTAAACTGCTGCTAGCAGCACGTTTGTACACAGCGTGAGACTCAGACACAGGAAACCACCTAATCTTCCCGGAGAGCAAATGCATCAGATCACAAAATAGAGTTCAAGTTCAAAAGTCTCAGACAAACACAAACACACAACTCTATATCTGATGCTGGCAAAGTCTCAAAGAGAGAACAACAAGGCGGTCCCCGTGTTTTGCATGTCCTTAGATGGCTTTAGAAACCGGAAGGCAGCCACTTGTGGTGCCCTTTTTTTTTTTTTTTCAATCGACAACAAGAGGAGGCGCGCTGAGTTGATAGTCAGTTTGTGGAAGTGTCAAAATCTGCATATGATCTAGAAAGAAGCATGTGGTGGTGTAGCCGCATGAGAACAAGAACTGCAAAATGAACTTGAGCATTCAGTAATTCTCTTTCAAACACTTCGTGTATTTCTATGGGACGCGATTCTGGAACCCAAAAGTGAATCCTCACTGCGTAATGAGTCATTTCCTCTGCTGCTAACTATAATTAACTACATATGAGAGGTACCACAAAGGAGTCATACCTGCACTAATACAGATTGTAATGTTACATAACAACAAATTAACTCAGGTTATTTAAAGCCACTTAAAACAAAACAAAACAAGGCTGTCCACCATCTCTCCATGCCTCGTCCAGTCTGGACTCATAGTTGCTGGAACGATGACATCACGCGTGACACTTTCTTCTATTTCACTCACCTTGAGCAGCTGCCAGGAAAAAAAAAAAGGTAAAACTCCACTTAGACCAACTATAACTGTAAGATGCTGTTTAAGCACTGACTAATCATAAGTGAGTCATGGGTACTATTTTTTTCCCCCCAACTAACCACTTTTTCATTAATACTTCAGACACATTTATCTGATAAGACCTCTGCAGAGGTGTTGCCTGAACATGCATTGGACCCATTTTGCATTTTTTTTATACCCTGTACTGGTGTTTTTACTCAGCTCAATGAAAATCTTCCTCGACTAGTCTTTACTACAACATATTTATCATACAACGAAGTGTGTAGATCTTTGTTTGCGCATAGGTTCTGACATAATGAGAGCAAGATCATGTGCATGACAATGTAAAAACACTACCGAAATAAACGTGCAAGTTGTGAAGTTCCTCTTTTTGCTAAATGACATTAAATGAGTTGCGACTGTGGGAAAAACGAGCCTTCCGACAAGTATGATGACTGATACAACCAGTATTTCACACGGGTGCCCATCAAGGGCCAGTATTTTTTTTTTTTAAATCAGAATTTACGCATTAGTGCTTCTCTTATCATCTGTATTACACTTAGGAGAATGAGGTATTAATTGTTATAGAAATTTCCCTTATGAGTGTTTGCCAACATTATTTATAGGTAATAACGTTACTTTAATCATAAAATATTAAAAATAAAGGCTCCACTTACAGTGCTGGTATTTTGTCTGCAAAGATATCAGAAAGTTAGGAGTGTTCATTGCTCAGTTTTAGTGTTATATATGTCTATCTGCAGTCCGTGGTGTACTGTCATGGAGGACGGATTGGGTTCTATCAAGGCGACATCCGTCTCCTCCCAGATGACATGAAGGCCCTGCGGCCGACCATTTTCCCTGTGGTGCCTCGACTGCTCAATCGCATGTATGACAAGGTGAGATGAACAGATACCAAGACCGCTTCTGTTTGAAGATGATGTTAGTTCTGATTGTGTTGAAGCAATTAAGCCTGTCCATTCCACTTAGAATTACAAAAGATTTTTGGTCCTGTAACAGGAAAACAAACTCCTAAACTGGCAAAATTTTACAGTAAAAAAACTAAATGTAAATGTAGTTTTCTCTAACTCTCCAGCATATACCATTGAATCAAGTCTGGTCAACCCTAGAACCTCTAAATTTCAAAGAGAGCCATTAGGGAGAATAACGTGAGTGGTGGCTATTGTACATTTGTTGGTATTTGTTGCTAGCAGATAATTTTGCCAATTATCTACATAAATAGCTGGACATGTTTTAACCGCTATATCAGCTGAGACAGGGCTGTCTTCAACTAAGAAATGTGTGTTTTGTCTTTGTTACCAGATTTTCAGCCAGGCAAACACCCCGTTAAAGCGTTGGTTGCTCAACTTTGCTGCCAAGAGAAAAGGTGCTGAAGTCAGCAGCGGGATCATTCGCAGTGACAGCGTCTGGGACAAAATCTTCTTCAGTAAGATTCAGGTAAACAGTGTTTCCTGCCCCTAAGAACTGTGCCACTATGGACAAGCTCTACAGCTGTTCTTATAACTATTCTACATCATATTATACATGCTAAGCGTGGTTGTGAAAAATTAATCATGATCAATTTTGAAATCAAAGCTACATTTATACATATGTTCCTGTGCATTTTTAAAGAAAAAATCAGTTACATAACTATCATAAACAAGTAGGTTAACAGGACAAGTAGCAGTGAAGGACTTGTTCACATCCAGACGTACTTCATTGTTGCGTTTAAGCCTCTTGGTATTTGTGTTAGTTATGCAACTGACCTTGAATGTCAATCATTCCCCTTATTGTTACTAGGTATTTTAACCATCCTTGGTTAAAATCTCTTAAAATCTCAACTAATCTGCTTCTTTAGGACTGTCTTGGTGAGATTGTGTTTGCATTTAATTAGCCATGCACTTACTGAAACAGTCTTTGTCCTGCCAGCTCACTAGTGATTTAATCTCAGTTTATTGAGGTGTGCAGGTAATACTCCTGTGAATTTAAAAGTAAAAAGTCCAAAGTGGCACATGTGAGTAAGGCTAACTTTGTACAATGTCCCGACTTCTTGTCCTCACATTGTTCGCAGGTCATGTGTGAAGGTCAGAATGTGACAACATCCGGACTGGTGCCATGAAGCTTTGTGTTTTATTTTTAAAACAGAAAATAATGACCCTTCTGTATTTACAATGTGTTTCTGCAGGCTAGCTTGGGAGGCAGGCTGAGGATGATTATAACAGGAGCAGCTCCTACCTCACCCACTGTCCTGGGATTTCTCAGAGCAGCTCTAGGATGTCAGGTCAGACCCATTAAGTGTGCCCTTATTTCTGTAACAAGCCCCTGTGATATGAGAGTAGGTCTTAACCCTTAACCCTAATCATAACTTTACAACTGTCAAGTTGTTAGCTGTCAGCAATTTTACAGATTTTGATTCACAAGCTAACATCTACATTTGCTTCAACATCACGTGTGTCTGCGTGCAGGTGTATGAAGCATATGGCCAGACAGAGTGCACGGCTGGCTGCACCTTCACCACACCTGGAGACTGGACCCCAGGTAGGCAACAGTGATTGTGCAAGCACCTAGAAGACAGATCACAATACAGATCTATCCTTATCTGTCTTTGAAGCACTGAACATGTTTACGTGACTCAGTTCAAAGGTCTTAAAGTGTTAAAAATGGGTTATGATTTTAAGGAATGACCAACGTCCACGCCTAAATAGATCCCTAATTACATGTCTTTCGCAACTATTTGGCACGGTTAAAAAGCTTAAAACTTTGTGAGTGAGCATGCAGTTTTGAGCTGATATGATGGCACAGGCCCTCAAGGAGTATCTGTTTTGTACTCAGGTGAAAAAAAACATAGGCTGAGAGTGTGTGGGAGGCTGAGGAAGAAACGACTAAGGAGAGTACTGTTAAAAAAAAACAAGTCTGGAATTGCGAGCAAGACAGGGAGGAAATAGCTGTTAGGTCATATTGCAATAGTTAACACTGCCAGTTTAGGTGATTTCCAACAACAACAACCTCAAATAAAAGACCAATATCTGCTATAAAGCCCCGTTTTTACCCTCTAGATTGGGTGTATTATGGCTGTGTTATTTTCAGCACCCAGGGATTGCAGGTATTTTCCAAGTAACCTCAATGCATTTATATCTGCGTGAAGCTCTGTTCTGATTGGCTGTCTAATTCAATGTAATGTGGACCTTTCTCTGAGTAAGAAATATATTTTTTGCAGGCAGTTAAGAGACAGTTGAAGCAAAATAAAGTGTCGATTTGAATTTTAATTACTTATTTTCTTTTCCTATTTCAAAAGTAATTGGATGTTTATCATACATATAAAAAAATATATACATTGTTCCCTTTTAACAACACAAATGCAGAACAACAACAAGACTGTACAAACAACAAAAGTGACAAGTTAACAATAGAAAAAGAAGGCGGAAAAAAGCATGTGTGCATGAGTGCATGAAGCCATGGGCAGCTGTTATGCAGGTGTGTGTGTGTGTGTGTGTGTGTGTGTGGATCGGTGGGTGGGTTTGCTGACAGAACAAAAATAAAGGATAACACAAAAGTTACAAGACTAACATTATTTAAAATGATGTTAAAAACTGCAAAAAATAATAATAATCTAAATTATACTAAATTTAAAATGTTTTTACAGCTAATGACCTGAACATGAAGCACTGTAAAATAGGCATAAATTATTATTATTATATTATGCTAAACTAATCAACTCAAAACCTGCTTTTTGAAAAATAAAAGCTTTCCCTGTGTTTATAGCCATATATTTTTTGAGCGAGGGAATTGACTGCATTGCATAAATAAAGGTCTCAAGCAAACGAATGTACTACAAGTGTCAACCTATTGTGAGGCAGAGAGCTGAGATAGAGCTCATAATACAGTCAAGCATCACCCCCTGCTGTTCAATTCTGATAATTCACAGATATCTGTAATGGTGTCCCAAATGATGACGACTGGTTTTCCTTTAGATTTAATTAGTCAGTAAAAATATTATTAATTAAACCACTTTTCCTCCTCGCATAGGATTTATGCTCAATGTTGAGCATTTTATCAATTTATAGTCCTCCTTTGTGTTCAATAGTGGAAAGTGAGCCAAAGAACTTGTGCAATTGTATGTGGGGGGGGCGGGGGGTTGAGTTGTTGTGTTTCTAACGTTTCTTCTTGTACTGACCAACAGGCCACGTTGGGGCTCCGCTGCCATGCAACCTCATTAAACTGGTGGATGTACCCGAGAAGAACTACTTTGCCTCTAAGGGAGAGGGAGAGGTAAGCAAAGCGATTTCAACAGAAACACAAGATGCACTCAGAGAGCACAAACCTACCTTAAAAGCAGTATTTACTTTTAAGGAAATAGTATTGTATTTTTTATATATTCACTTTCTTTTCTTTGTTCTTTTTAAACGTACTTAAAGAAGTTTGTAGTGCAATAAAAATCACATAGGGCGGGGCGTGACTACACAACCATTATATAGTAGGTGATAATGAATAGTAGGTACTGATTTGTAAATAACTGGAGATAAACAACGTGAGCTTATTATTACTTATTATAAAATTATACTATCGTTTATTATAACTAACTAGGCAGCTCATTCACTTTATCTTGACAACACTTTAATTAAAGATAGAGAACGCATTTGGGGGTCAACTTGAAAGAAAGACAGATGTGAAATGGAAAGGTAAGGTCTAAGGTCCAATATGACTTAATGTTTGGATGCAAATGCAATATAATCTAATATTTAGAATCCCCATACACTAGTACAATTTCCTAAATTTTCTCAAAACAAACAACGGCAGTAGAATTTTAAGAACTGTTTTAATGATAAAACCAATTTTATAAAAGTTTGACCTTAACTGACCTTGAAGAAGATGCCAGAGGTCCAAAGACACGTGATATTTATTTAGAATCCCCATATTTTGCTTCCTATATGCCTGTATGTTGTCAATAAAAACAATAGCAGTAAGAAACATAGCTTTAAAAAGCTCTAAATAGCACTATTATCACTTTGGCCTGTAGATCAATCTACTGACCTTTAAGGAGAGGTCAGAGGTCAAATGTGACATGATATTTTAAATATTTATATGGCACTTTCTATCTGTTGAGAATATACACCACACTTGTAAGAATCATAGTTTTTAAGTTATGAGGCTTTTTGTCCATTTTCAACCAATAAATCATTAAGTTGACCTTGATGACCTTGGTGCACGTAAGGCACATTTCAGTGGCTTGTTAGCATGACGCCACTCTACACCTCTACAACATTTTACCAGAATTCATTGAAAACTTTTCGAGCGATCGTGTTTATAAGACAGAATGACACGTATGCATGCAAATGCTACCAAAAACGTAACCACCTTTGTGGTAGGAATAAGTAACATACGTGCATATGTAAGGATGTGTGTAGGTCTGTAGGTGTGTTTTCACTGTATGTCAGAGAGTAGTTTTTACAGCTTTGACGTGAGCATTTTGAAATGTCAGGAAATGAAGGCAGATGTGAAGTGTGTTAGAAAGATCAGAATTTAAAAATGATTACTAGCATATTAGCATATAGGAGTTGACACAGAGGACAAATACAGTAAAGTGAAGAAGAAAGTACACATTTCTAAGGATTTTACACATCTACATATAACCTCGCCAAGTTCCAAAATTAGGTAAATGCACCTCAGATGGAGAACCACACATGACTTATTACACTGTTTACACTTAATTTTAGAATCTGATAAGGAACGGATATTTTTTTAATTATTTCCTGATATTTAAAATGTTAGAAAGATGGTGTACTTTTTTTCATGTGACTGTACATGTTTATAGGAAGGGTAAGTTATAAAATTTTCAGACCTTAAAAAACAATGTTACATGTGTTTTTAGAGGACTTAAGAGTAAATGTGCTTAACCTCTAACCCTGACCCTTTTTGACATTTCTAATCTGTCAACCAGGTTTGTGTAAAAGGACCAAACGTGTTTAAGGGCTACCTCAAAGACCCAGAGAGAACAGCGGAGACACTGGATGCCGATGGCTGGCTCCACACGGGAGATATCGGCAAATGGTTACCTGTGCGTATACACAGCTTACATTTGAGACTAGTTTTAGGTCACGGATTTTGAAAAATCCCTTGTGTTCATATGAGAACTGTCCATAATATTTTTTTTGAAATTACATTTCTCGTTTTCTGTAGAATGGCACGCTGAAGATCATTGACAGGAAAAAGCACATTTTCAAGCTGGCACAGGGTGAGTACATCTCCCCTGAGAAGATCGAGAACATCTACATTAGGAGCGAACCTGTGGCACAGCTTTATGTTCATGGAGATAGTCTGCAGGTAAGGACACCTAATCACTTACAGGAAGTGTAATGTGAAGTAGAACTCCTTCTCAAATTTATGTTGTCCAAGACTTGGCAGTCATCTTCGGCTCCTAAGGGCCTGCAAGTACATCTGGGCTATATGTTACTTAGTGTTGATTTTCTATTTGGATCAGTATCCAATACACCCTGTTTTTTTTCAGTCCTGTTTGGTAGGGATAGTGGTTCCTGACCCTGAAACCATGCCTGAATGGGCCAAGAAGAGAGGTATCTTGGGCACCTACGAGGACCTATGTAAAAACACTGTAAGTGGCATATGGTTGTAACACTTATAGTTAGCCTATAGTTAACATTATTAAAACCTAATGGAAGCAATTTAGAAATTTAACAAAGGTCCCTCTCTTCTTTGGTTAACAGGAGTTAAAGAAGGGAATCCTTGAAGATTTGGTGCGTCTTGGAAAAGCCAGTGGCCTCCATTCTTTCGAGCAGGTAAGTAGGAACTTATGTGTTTGTAAGTGTACTTTTTCTTGATACCTTAAGACATGTAAGATTTTACAGTATCTCCATAAACAATATGTGCCTGAAGTAACATCTTTTAGATTATATTTTAATGTCTTTAAGTAATCTAGTTATTCACAAATCCCTCCAAGCAATACCACAATACCAAATTAATGAAATACTGCAGATACAGCTATGGTTAATAAAAAAAAAAATTGTTTTAAATTATTTCAAAAGAGATTAAGCCAAGTGAAACTAGAATGCTACTGACATAAATTCTTGTGCTGTTTGATAAGTTATATGTTACATTTATATACTATCAGGGATTGGTCTTGTGATTCCTTTAAAGAATATTGCCTAACAATGCATTTTTGGCTGTAAGATAAAGTAAATTTAGGAGCAGTATTTATCTCATTCAACATCTTTTTTTTTCCTTTTGTTTTATCCTTCTAAAGGTGAAGAACATCTACATTCACAATGTGATGTTCTCCATTCAAAATGGCCTGCTGACTCCGACGCTAAAGGCTAAGAGACCGGAGCTGAAGGAGTTTTTTAAGGCCAAGATTGATGAGCTCTACAACAGCATCTCCATGTGAAGGCTGGCGGACCTGAGTTTTCTTAAAGCAACTAAACAACAACAACAGATGCTTTGTCCAGTGACCTGCAGTGGGACAAAGATGTGTCACCCGACGCTTAACGTGCTTTCGGAAAGCAAAGCAAAACTGGCCCAACGGTAGATGATTAAAAATGCCTAGATAAAAACAAATTAAAGAAATAAATAAAGCGAAATACAATGCACATTGTCATATGCATTTCCTTTTTATGTACGTGTTCACTGTTTCATAATTAATTGAAAACATATTTTAAATAGACACTTAAAATTTTTAGTCCATAAAAAGGAACTGTTTTCTTTTTTCGTGTGACATGAAATTCCATCGCAAAACAAAAACAATTTCAGTAGTAGCCAGCAGAGGGCAGCATAGAGTTATCCATAATGAATGTAAAGAATGGTTACTGGGTTTTTATAAGGGGGTGACAGGAAACTTGTTCTTACTAGAAATGGAGAAGCCTTATAAATGCCAAAACTCTTGAATCATTTAGGGGGGAATGACTCGACCTTTTAGGGGTGGGGCAATGTGTTGACTTTATCATAGCTAACATTAGCTGTAGGCATACTGCTAGTTACTGTGAATTAAGTTACATTCATCAACTGTCAGCTTTTTAAGGGACAGGGTAAAAAGCTGGGGGAGAATGTCTTGGCACAATTCACATGATGTGCTGATAGCTGATTTTTGTATGCTTACAATAAACTATGATTTAAAAGAGGACAACAAGCTAATGCTAGCAGATCCCCACATGGTAGGTACTTGGCCAATTATCTTATTAATACATCACTAATACAAATATCAACTGATTAAATTCAAAACCAATGTGTCAGTCAGGTTGACTTATGCCTATTAATTTTAATGTTAGATGGAAAATCATGTCACCGAAAAACTTCCCATTAAGTTATTATAGAGTTTAGTTTTTAGCATTGGTTTCTCACATGACTGACAGTCAGTGTATACAAAAAAAAGGTAATAATGTACATGAAACGGTGTGTATTGTATGATGTTTTTTCGTTGTCTTTGTTTTAATTGAGGCATTTAAAATCGTCCATACATTGCTACCTGCTATTGACCCAAAAACAAATACACCCACTCCCCAGCATCAGAAACTCAGCATCATCATTCCCACTTCTCAGCTCTTCTTTCCTCTTTAAACCTACCAGCCAAACAAAACCCATCTGTTTTACAAGAGTAACACAGTCATACGACAGCAAGTGTGATGTTTTTAGTGTATAGTGTAGCTCCAGGAGATGTCAAAATGTACATTAATGCTGACACCTTGTAGGATTGTAATGGATTTCATCCCCAGTGGAAAAAGTTAGATTTTCTTTGAATAAAAAACGGCGCTAGTAAGGAGGCCGATACACCACCCCTCACAGATACGAGAATTAAAGTTGGGTATAACCCAAATATGGTGCAATTAGACAAAATAACACCCTTCTGTTTGAAGGCAGATTTATGACAATAAGGTTAAGAGAGTAGCAGCTCCTGCCTTTCAAATCATCGCTGTCATCACTGTCCCATGTAAAGCATCTCAATGTCTGAGCCACACCCAAATTACACTTTGTGTCATGTATTCGCGCACTCATTCATTATGTCAGTTCAACATGGCTGCAGTCAGAGGTTTAGCATGCATGCTCCTTGTTTATGTAAGGGCCGGCGATCTGTAACGGTCATCGAGGCTCAGACTTCTTTTTCACTCATCTTTGCACAAAGAGAATGTCAGGTAAAAGAAAACAAAATATCTAATGCAACACCAGGCCTCGGGGCAATGCATGCAATTTGCCCTGTAATGCTGGGACCATTGGCATTTAACGAGAAAAACGACAAGCATTTCTTTGTGGTCATTAGGAGCCGGTTGTATCCAGCTGCTGACAGCCACAGCTGCAGGTACAGGGCTGTTTCACTTAGAAGAGCCAATGATGAATTCCGCTAGAACAAACATCAACTTTTAAACAAAGGATACCATGTTTTTTAAAAAAGGTTTACACGTAGAAGTAATGTATTCGCTTTTTAAGTTGATTACCGTCCCAAAGCATAAACAATGCGGATGTACATAAATGAAGACAGCTAGATGTAAGCATATTTATTGAATCAATGGTTTGAATGGATTTTTTTTTCTCTCTTATTGCGTGTAGTGAGATGAACTGTACTTATTTATTTATCTATTCTGCTGTAAAAATGGAATAAGCACCATATCCTTGTAATGATCGAGTGCAGCAATCGGGATGAGGGAGGTTGGGGAATAGGACAAGGGCAGTGAAATAAAAAATGTTCTGGAATGATTTTCAACTAGTGTCTTGTTCCTTTTTTAATGATGTTGAATGCAATTTTTTTTAATGTCAGGATGGTAACATGAAAAAAGTAATTTAAGCTTAATGCACTTCAAAAATCTATTTACAATCATATCAAAACATATTTTATTTCGTAAAAGGTAAGGAATATTGTCTTTCAGATGCGAGAAAGACTGTGGTTCCTCTGGCATCAATAAATAGAGGTCAGAGGAGAATGGCGAGATTGCTTTGAGCTGATAGGAAGGCAACAGTAACTAAAATAACCACTCACTACAACCAAGGTATGCAGAACAGCATCTCTGAACTGCAACACACCAAACCTTGATCCAAATTGCTACACTAGCAGAGGACCACAACTGGTGTCACTCTTGTCAGTTAAGAACAGAAAACAGAGGCTACAATTTGCACAGGTTCACCAAAACTTGGACAATAGTAGATTGGGAAAATGTTGCCTGCTTTGATGAGGCATTTGGATGGTAGGGTCAGACTTTGGCATGAACAAGATGAAAGCATGCATCCATCCATCCTGCCTTGTAAGGCCTCTGCTGGTGTAATATTAGGGGTATTTTCTTAGCACACATGAGTTCTTTAGTACCATAATTTAAATGCAACAACATACATCAATATTGCTGATCATGTCCATCCCTTTATGACCAGTGTACCGGTCTTCTGATGGCTCTTTGCGGCAACACGCTACAGGATGTCACAAAGCTTTAATCACCTCATGTTTCTTGACTGTACTCAAATCCTTTCCAGCACCTTGTTGAATCTATGCAACCAAGAATTAAGGCAATTCCTAAGGCAAAAGGAGAAGCTAGCGAGTTGTACCTAATAAAGTCTATCTATGCTATGTTAAGCTAGGCTAAGTTCTTTCTTTGAGTCTATTTCGGCTAACGAACGTCTTTAAAACTGACCGACTTTTATTATTGCAGGCCAGTGATTACACTTTTATCGCATATGTCAAATTTGGCAAGCATGAAGGTCGACATAAGCGCTTACCAAATCTTTCCAGAGTTTCTAAATAGCATACAAATGAGAACAAATAGCGTCGGTCGTGCGTTAAAAGTGATGATTGGCAGCTGATCACATATTCTGCAGGTGTGCTTGGTTGCTAAGTAACGCACAGAATGGTCAGGGGACGATAAAGGCAGAACTTGAAGCATTAGATTAAAGATACTCTCTCCTAATTATATTTTTTACTAGTAAATCATTAGCTGAAGCAGCTTTATAGTGTAGCAGTTCACTGAATGGCATGTGATTTGGTCTGAAAGTCAATTTAATTGGAAATGCATAGATACAAGCGCCAGATTAGACTCCGTTGTGACACTGGATTACCTATCAAACGAGATACACCCGTGAAACCAGCGCTGACCAGACGAGAAAGTAAGAAAAACACTGTAATACAGATTTTAACGCAGTCTACATTATAACATTAAACTTCAGGTAGCGTAATTGTTTATTTAAAAGCTAACTGCAGGATGTTTTTAGAGAAAAAAAAGTTTTAATCTTGGTCTTAGCCTAGTTCTCATTGTGAGGACAAAAAGGTGTTGGGAAATATGTTATGAAAACCTTCATGTTTCTTATCTTAGATTTTAACTGCTTTTCTAAATCTGTTAAATCTACTTAGTGTAAACCTAAGAGGAGATCTAATATATCTATTCACTGTACACTTTAACAAAGTGTAAATAAAGGTAAAGCCATTGCCTGTTCTCATTAAATTGTTCTCTGCATCTGTGCTTTCAAACTTTAAGAGCACAGGAAACTTCTATTCCGCAAGCATTATGAAGCTTTTCCAGAAGAACCTGAGTGGGAAGTCATGAATGACTCCACTGTCAAACCAAAGAGCCCGGTGTCTGTAAGTGTGCACAGATATTTTGTATTCATTATGATTAAGAGTCACTGATGACCGTTAATATTTACTAGCTCACAATTATGGGTGACAAGAAGAAAACGTGAAGGAATCTACTTAGAGAAAAAAAACAAGTGAATGTTGATGCTGAACCCACAAAGAGTCCTCCAATAAACTGGCAAGAAGTTCAAGTGACATGTACATTTTGTTCTATAGAACACATTAGCAAATCCGGACACAATAATCATACATTAGATTATGTGAGAAAAGACTGAAGAGCAATTATTCAGAAAAATAAGTAAATTGGTCTCTGGTTGATGATTTATTTGGTGTAACAACGCTTCCTGGCAATAAGTCTTATACTCTGTATTTCCCCTTAATGGTGCATTGAGGAGCTGAGGATGTGGGTGAACAACCTGCCAAATCTTCTCTGCCAGTGCCAGACAGCTTATTCTGTTATTGATTCTTGTTTGGTGTCTCTTAATGTATTGGATGATTGAAGTCTGAATAAACAATACATGTTGACAATTTAACAGTGTATTCATTTAACAGACAGGGGGCTCAGTAGCCTGTGGAAGAACCACAGACACCAGCTTGGTCGCACACTACTGTGCGATAGCATCCGAGTATTCTACCAACATTCGTCCCAAGTCAGCCAGTGTGATTGTGTTGGTCACTCTGGCACAAACAGGACGCCCAAGCTAATCCTACGAGTGTTCAGTGGGATTGAGGTTTATGAATGCAGGCAGGCCATTCTGATAGAATATTCTGGAGGATAGAGATCAGTCCCAGACCAGTTTTTTATGGGCGCAACCCAGATATCCAACTCTGCTGCTCAACCCACAAATGCATTTTCCTTACAAATGTGACGCCATTTAAGGGGAAATAAACTTTCCAGCTGTATAAGATTTATTGCCAAGAAGAATTATTACAACAAAGAAATCAGCTACCAAAGACAAATTTTTCTTCCTTTTCTTCTTCCTTTTTCTGCAAGTTTTATATGGTTAGATTAATAGTGCTTCATCATATTCTCAAGAAAGGTGGGAGTGCATGTGTGACATGCAAAAGACGGTACAGGCCTGAGGCCTTTACCTCTTCAGTGAGTTGACTCAGTTATGCCTGTGGTCAAATGGGTTCAGTTTTCTGGGACGGTATTATTACTGGATCCAGATGTCTCCTTGGGAGGAAGCCCATTCCAAATAAATGTTTATTGTGAGTGATGACATGTATCTTATGATAAAACACTTCAGACTAGATTGACTTACTTCGTAAAACTCCACTCCAATCCATGGGGTACCGGGGGGGTTCACTGAATAGTTTAATAAGTATTAAAAAAAAAAAAGCATTAGAATCATATGCTATAACCTTCAGTCACCAGATTACAGTTTTATTTAGTCCCCTTTCTATGCTTATTCTTTTCACACAGGCAAACACTGTACACCATAAATCTACTTTTAGCTTAAGCACACCTGCATTTACTGAAACTACCAGACACAAAGCAACCTTACCTGCCGTTCAGGAGGTGACTGTAGTAGAGGCTCATGAAGGTGATGACATGTCGGGTAAAGAAGACGAGCAAAGCTTGGCAGTGACTCCGGAAAGCATCACATTATCTAGCATGGAGGTTGACACAACTTTCAGCTCTGGTGACACAGAGGATGAGGACTTCTTGGCCTCCTCAACTTCTAACAATCTTCCCTCTCCAGAGATCTTCAGAAGAGAAAACCAGGGTGTGTCTGCGTGCATTTGTATGTGTACATTTTTGTGTATCCACAGCCACATGTGGTGTCATCATTTCTCACTTTTTTATTTTTTTGTCTTCATAGTTGAAACCTTCAATTTTTCCATTGAGGAAGACCTGCTGGGTCTCCATCGTCACATAAAAAACTCCACTTTGTTGGATGTCAGCCACGCTGAGAGCATACACATGCATCATCCCCCTAACCTTTCTACCATCTTGGGTAATACTGTGAGAAAACCTCAGGCACACTTTAATTTTCTTTCTCTTTTTTTCAATTCAATAAATTCCACTTAATTGAACAAAGGTGTTAAGAATATAACTTTAGTTGTACTCAGTCATGTTTGGTACATCTTTTTTTGCAAGCTCCTCAGACTCCATTTGATAATTACATTTAAAACGTTTCTCTTTTAGAAGTAGCAATAAAATGAACAAAAAATAAACAGTAACTTTGTTTTTATAGCATATTTTAATTTTCTTACAAAAACAGAGTATGATTTAATTAAATACAGTGTTATTTATATGCGTACCCAAACTATACTCGTGTGTCTGAAAAGGACTAACTCTGTCTGCAGATGCCTCCACTATTCTTGCTGAAAAGACCTGTGAGATCAGGTAAGTCTTCTCAGTTCAATATCAAAGTGTTTAGTACCTGTGGCTCAAGCAATTTAACTGCTTCATTCCATGTTATTTCTTTACCAAGCAACAACGGAGAAGCCGGATCTGCTGCTAAAGTACAAAATGACTCATTGAAATCAGGTAAAGGCTCTCATTTCATGAGAAACATATCTTCCTCAAGTAGTATTCGGAGCATGACTATTATTGCAAACTACACTTGCCGACCACTTTATTAGGAATGCTTGTTCAACTCCTCATTAAAGCAAATGTATAATCAACCGATCACATAGCATCAGCTATGTGCATTTAGGCATGTAGTCATGATCACGATGACCTGCCGAGGTTCAAACCGAGCATCAGAATGGGGAAGAAAGGTGACTTTGAACGTAGCTTGCTTGTTGGTGCCAGACAGGCTGGTCTGAGTATTTTATAAACTGCTGATCTACTGGGATTTTCCCACACATCCATCTCTCACAACCCTCCCGGATGGCTGAACTTCTCACCCTATCTCTAAGGGAGAGTCCAGCCACCCTTCGGAGGAAGCTCATTTCTGCCGCTTGTATCCGCAATCTCGTTCTTTCGGTTGCTACCCACAGCTCGTGACCATAGGTGAGGGTAGGGACGTAGATCGACCGGTAAATTGAGAGCTTCGCTTTTACGCTCAGCTCTCTCTTCACCACGACGGACCGGTACAGCATCCGCATCACTGCAGCCGCAGCACCAATCTGTCTGTCGATCTCCGGCTCCCTAATCCCGTCACTCGTGAACAAGACCCCGAGATACTTAAACTCCTCCACTTGGGGCAAGAACTCGTCCCCGACCCGGAGAGGGCACTCCACCCTTTTCCGGCTGAGCCTCAGATTTGGAGGTGCTGATCCTCATTCC
>VUQG01018299.1:5191-20935 GCA_015106755.1 Etia nguti
CCTGTGGTTTCACACTCCTCGTTAAATCTGTGTTTTTCTTTTTTTTTTTTTTAATTTAAGGCTTCAAAATACACTACCAGTCAAAAGTCTGGACACACCTTCTAATTTAATGGCTTTTCTTTATTTTCATGACTATTTACATTGTAGATTCTCACTGAAGGCATCAAAACTATGAATGAAAGCATATGGAATTATTTTGTGAAGTAAAAAGTGTGAAGTAGCTCAAAACATGTTTTATATTTTAGATTCTTCAAAATAGCCGCCCGTTGCTTTGATTACTACTTTGCACACTCATTGTATTCTTTCGATGAGCTTCATGAGGTCGTCACCTGAAATGGTTTTCCAACAGTCTTGAATGAGTTCCCAGAGATGCGGAGCACGTGTTGGCCTTTTTGCCTTCACTCTCCGGTCCATCTCATCCCAAACCATCTTGATTGGGTTTAGGTCAGGTGACCGTGGAGGCCGGGCCACCTGGTGCAGCACTCCATCCATCCATACTTCTTGGTCAAATAGCCCTTACTCAGCCTGGAGGTGTGTTTGGGGTCACTGTCCCGTTGAAAAATAAATGATGGTCCAACTAAACACAAACTGGATGGGATGGCATGGATGCTGTGGTAGCCATGCTGGTTCAGTGTGCCTTCAGTTTTGAATAAATTCCCAACAGCGTCAGCAGCAAAGCACCCCCACACCATCACACATCCTCCTGCATGCTTCATGGTGGGAACCATGCATGTAGAGACCATCCGTTCACCTTTTCTGCTTCACACAAAGACACTGCAGGTGGAACTAAAGATCTCAAATTTGGAATCATCAGACCAAAGCACAGATTTCCACCGGTGTAATGTCCATTCCTTGTGTTTCTTGGCCCAAACAAATCTCTTCTGCTTCTTTTCCGTAGTAGTGGTTTCTTAGCAGCGATTTGACCATAAAGGCCTGATTTGCACAGTCTCCTCTGAACAGTTGACATACAAACAACATCTTGAAGGGTTTGCAAGACATATTTAGAGTTATTTATCAAGTTAAAGTTATTTATGCTTCATATATTTCAGAGAATCAGAGAGACTTTGTTATTCCCAGAAGGAAATTGAGTTGTCATAGCAGCTTACATACAACAGATGTCAAGTACTCACATAAACTGAAGTGTAGAAACAGAGATATTAATAGATAAATATTAAGATAAATACATAGATAAATATAAAGATATAGGTATAAATATAAACATAAACATAAATATAAAAGGACAAAACTATGTGTGCAAATATATGTCATGGCATACAAAAGTAACAGAGTGCGGTGAGGTGTGTTTAATCATGTTCTGCACATGTGGATGAATTCCGTCAGACAGCGAGGTTGAAGAAATCTGTTGCTGAAATTGCACTTCAGATTGTCCAGTGTGTTACGGAGAGGGTGGGAGTCATGAGTCATTACCCATGAACTTGTCCATGAATATTTGATGTCTTCAGTATGCATCTACAATGTAAAAAGTAGTACAAATAAAGAAAAACCATTAAATGAGAAGATGCGTCCAAACTTTTGACTGGTAGTGTAGGTCTTCAGAAACCAATGGGCTATGGCGTGGTAGCTAGGCCCATCTTTTATACTGCCCCAAATGGTCATCAGATAAACTGCAGTTATCGACTCTTCTGCACTGGCTTCCATTTTAAGCCCTTGAGGTTTCCACTTAGTTCTACCAAGGTCAGGTGGGGGAGGCAGAGTGTGCAGAAATAATGGGGACCAAGATAGTCAGTCCCTTTAGGATCCTCAAGGGTCTCAAAATGACCTCTACAAGGTATGTGGAGTTCCTAACTGACCATTTCCTGAGAAATGAGCTACGTGGAAGGAAATGATTTCCATTCAGGGCAAAGCACCATCCCATGTTACACAGAAAGCCACTGACTCATAGGTTGCTATGGGAATAAAAAGAAAAAAAAAATGTCATGGTGTGGCTGCCACTATGCTCTGACCTTAAACCTATGAGAACCCGTGGAGACTCCCTAAAACAGAAACTATGAGGGTGGGCAGCAGTAGACCTCAAAACAGCAGGTCTGGGAGGCAATACTGGCACTCTCAGTTTTAAACAACTTAGATATTTTTTAAAATGAGTCAACACTATAATGCTTTTTTTTCCCTGACAGCCCATTGTGTTTCTTTCTGTCGCTGCCAGCTAAGGCTACGGACTGAACTCATTGCAAACAATTGAAAACGGGCAAATAATTGTGTAATTAGTTGTGACACACTCTATGTTTACTTTGTATACTTACGACTTACAGTTTGGCTCCTCTGCTCAGGAAGTAAGCTGGTGACGCCTCGGCAGAAAGAAAATTTCACTGGTGATGATTTCATTTATTATTTTTGTCAGTGAACTCCGTGGGCAGATAAGCATGATGAAACCAGCACACGAAGCTGAGTGGCAGAAGCAGCTGACGTGTTTGCTCAGATGTGTCACTGCCCCAAAAAACACATTTCACTTTAGCAGTGAATAGTTAAGCAGAATGAGGTCACAACTAAACCCAGCTGAAATGCAGGGTATTTAAATAATGCCAACTGAAGAGGAGCTCAACAGTGAAATCAAAGCCAACACGTAGCTACAAATGCAGCTTCGATTATGAGAGTGGGAAAGACTGACTGACAGCAACAGAGATTATCCTGCTTCTACTTGGACCTTAAGACAGAGACAACAATTTTTCAATGGCCTTCAGATGTGGCACATCAGTGGTTCCAAACAATTCTGCTTGATGCACCCCCATAGCTCATCAAGTACTTATCAAGTACATTTAACATGTACTCAATCCTTTTAGCTTGCCATTTCGAGTTAGAGACTTTAGTTCAACTGTATTTATCCAATTTTTTCTGCACAATGAAAAAGTATTCGAGTGCCTCCTGATTCTTTTTCTCCAAACTACATTTTCAAGGGTCTACTTTCCAAAAATCCAGAGAAAGACAGACAATGTAAAAAGTACTTTGAACCTCAGCCAGCCTTTCCCTTCATTTCAATGAATTCAGTTTCATTTATATAGCTCCAAATCACAACGATTGTTGCCTCGAGGTGCTTTATATTATAAGACAATATTTATCTCTACAATATCAGAGAGAAGACTCCAACAATCAGATGACCCCTGTGAGGAATCACCTGGCGACAGGGGGAAGGAAAAACTCCCTTTTAACAGAAAAAAAACTCCAGCAGAACCAGGCTGATCGCACAGTGCCTGGACTGTCCTTTATATCTGTGGAATGTTAGCAAAGCTGGTAATTCATAAAAACCCATTACTCTATGAAAACCTGCTCTTCAGTCTAAACATTGAGAGTGTTAACAGGGAGTTTCTCCCATATTAGCTTCTCTTCACTATCTCCCTTTGAAATCCAGAATTACATTTAAAATCTTTATATACCTTCCTCTCATGTACAAATGCTGAGTGATTAGACCCCATCTCATCTAACAGCCACTTTAAGCTGGACCAAAAAAGAACCCCTACGTTAAGAGGGCCAACTCAATGGCACTACAAAGCAGGTTTTTAGCTTGATACCAAAAAAAAAAAAAAACATGTTTCCGCCTTCATAAGCACTATATAGTGGGTGATTTTTTTCCCTCCCCCTAATTAACTCACTCATTTGAATGTTGTTAAAGCTTAGGAATTGGGTCATGATCGCTTTCAATGCCAGGTGTGCCATTTCCTAAGCTTGACATCTGCTAATCAGAGTCACTGAACTGAACCTGCGCTTGAGATGTTGATGGCTTTTAGTATCTAAGAAATATGATGTACATTATGTGTTATTGACTGAAAGTGTAGTTATTCATTACTCTTATTTAGCAGGTATCCATGTCTGCACATTGGCCCTGTAAAAGCTTCTAACCAGGCTTGCTAGCATTAGACCATAGCTTAGAACTACTGAAAATCGTCCCTTCTGGCTTTAAAAAAAGAAAAACAAACAAAAAAAAAAAAAAATCAAAAAATGCTAACATTGACGTTTAAAAATTAACATGCAATTTCACATCTTTTGTGTACAGGCTGTCCTGAAGCACTTCACAGCTTTCATATTGGACTGGGACCTCTGATCATACAATGTACAACTGTCTTTTTCCCCTTTCCCTGACTATGTATTTATACACTACTGCACGTCATTAACTTTGTGTTTCCTCTCTATAATCTGCCCTTTTCTCCATTTGTGCTCTCTGTATACTTTTTTCCCCTTCTTCTCTTTTCCCATTATCCCATCCAGCGGTGGCACTGGACTGCCCTCATTGCACTTGGTTTGCCAAAAGGGAGATTTTCCTCCTACCCACATGGTTTATTCTCACAGATGATTGTTGGAACAGTGAGTTTCTGTCTCTATTTTGAGATAACCATTTCTATGACTCGTATAAAATAACTGGATTTAAGAATGAATGCAGGAAGTCACAAAAATCTAACCTCTTTTCAAATATTTGCAGTCACAACTCCACTGTCTGAAAGACACTGGAGGCTAACCCACCATTAAGGGCAAAAGTTACAGTTTTACTATTTTTATGTCCTGAGAGGCACAGAAAAAAAAAAAAATCTGTTAAATGCAAAGAAAAAAATCCAAATCATATACATCAGGCATCGGGGTCCTGTTATATTTCACAAAAAGCAGCAGCGTAATGTTGTGGGGATGTTTTCCTGCTCCAGGGTTCAGGCAATAATTGAAGGAATCCCACTTTCTAACAGAGAGAGGTCTGGAGAGGAAAGCATCAGCCCATCAGTCTGTCAATTGAAGCTCAAGTGCCACTGCAGCATGACAATCATCCTCAAGCATATGAGTGAGTCCACCTGTGAATGGAATGAAAAATAAAAATGGAAACTGGCACAGAATAAAAAAAAAAAGTCAGTCTGGACCAGAACCCTGTTAAGATGCTGGGGAAGGACCTGAAAAGAGCAGTTCACCCTCTGATGAGGTTGCAGTAAAGAACTTCTGAAAGAAGAATTGGATAAAATTCCATCACAGCAACGTCTGAACCACATCAAGATATTGGACGTGGCACTGTTTGCAGATGTTTTCAGAGGTGCGGGTAGCACAGCTAGGTTTGATTGATGATTCTCGTATTGGATAACCGCGTAGCTTCTTTAAATGCAAATATGATTTTGAACTTGTATTTTGTATTCGCTCAGGTTGCCTTTATGTTAAATTGTGCTTGACAATCTGACATCATTACTTTCAGATGAAATGTAATAAGAAACTTAATTTATCTCACATTTATCCATCATTTTATACAAGTGGATAAATCGTGGCCTGTGATTGGTTTGGTTTGAATAGAGGATAAGCGGATAAATGCTTGTTTATTCAGATACAGATCCCAGAATAAAAAATACCTGGGATAGAGGGGTAAACTGGACATTTTGCATTAGCAATAAAAAAAATAGTAAAATAAAATAAAATAAAAATCAAGATATGTTCAAGAAAATGTCAGAAATGAATCCAAATCTAAATATCTTCCTTTATCCAGGAGCCCAGTTCATCCACAGTGTGTGTGGGAGGAATTTTTAACCCCCGTGGATCTCTGCTCCATTAGCTGTATGTATTCACAAGCATAAAGTACAGCATCCTTCCAAAATTACATTCATTTTTCACTTCAGTTCTAAACACAATATCCCACAATGAAAAAGTGAAAAAACTTAGCTTGAAATTCATCAATTTTATTAAAAATAAAAAACAAAACATGTACAAAAGTATTCACAGCCTTTTCCATGACACTCAAATTGAACTCGGGTATATCCTGTTTCCACTAATCATCTGATGTTTCTACAACTTGACTGGAGCCCACCTGTGGTAAATCAGTCAATTGGACATGATTTGGAAAGGCACACCTGTCCACCTGTCTATATCAGGTCCCGTAGTTGACAGTGCATGTCAAAGCACAAACCAAGCCATGAAGTCCAAGGAACTCTGGTCTCTAGAACTCCGAGACAGGATTGTGTCGAAGCACAGATCTGGGGAAGGGTAAATGAAAGAAGTTTGGAATCATCAAAACGTCTACCTTCTTAGTGAGGCAGGTGACCAACAGCCCAGTTTTCACTCTGACATAACTACAGTGTTGCTTTGGGGAGAGAGGATAATCTTCCAGAAGGACAAGCACTTCTGCAGCTCTCCAACAATCAGGATTGTATGGTAGAGTCGCCAGACTGAAGCCACTCCTCAGTAAAAAGGCACATGACAGCCCAGCTGGAGTTTGTCAAAAGGCACCTGAAGGACTCTCAGACCATGAGGAATAAAATTCAATAATCTGATTAAACAATGATTGAGCTCTTTGGCCTGAATGCAAAGGGTCACGTCTGGAGGAAACCAGGCACCGCTCATCACCTGGCCAATACCATCCCTACAGTGAAGCATGGTGGTGGCAGCATCGTGTTGAGGGATGTTTTTCGGCAGTGGGACACTATTTGGGGTCAAGGGAAAGATGAATGCAGGAATGTACAGAGACATCCTTGAGGTTAACCTGCTCCAGAGCGCTGTGGACCTTTGACTGTACCTATATACATGTTGTATTTTTGTTTTTAATTTTTAAATGAATTTGCAACAATTTCCAGCAAATGTTTTTTAATTTGTCAGTACTTTCCAGATGAACTGTGGACTTTCATTTTATTTATAAACCTTTGATTCTAAACATTATAGCTGGCAGCAGAGCCATCCACACCCTGAGTCACAGGATCACGATGATCATCCACTTTGTCTGTAGGGCAAAAATAAATAAATGTTATCTGAGCTGCTTCTTTGGCCCTGCAAAGCAGAGTTACTACAAGGGATCTCCAGTGGATGCACTGTGATGTTTCCCTAGTCGCTGGGATTAAACCCAGGGTTGTGTTTACTGTAGGGGGGATTTTTGCTTGGCCAGGATGAGGGCTGGTGATGGATCCCCAAATACCGTAAACAGATTCCAGCCCTGCTATGTGGTCGGCTGCTGCTGCTGTTGTCTTTCATGGCAGATTCCTTTGAGGCAGGAGTATCTGAAGGAGTCTGCAGTGAGGCGCTGCTCAATGAGCAATTTATATGTCCTCAACAAAGCTTCTTCTTTAGACCCCGAAGGCAGGTCTTAATTGTTAGACGTGATATCTCCACTCTCCCTCTCTGCTTTCTTTGACTGTTTTCTTCTCTCTCCTCCCACCCACCCACCCTCCCTCCCTGCAGCTATTAGGAATTGGATTTGGAGCAGAACGATCCATTTAGTTTCTCTCCTCCATTTCTATCCCTCTCTCCCTGCTTCCACACCTCCTCTGTAGGTTTCTCTCATCAAAGCCCAGGCTTAATCTGTCTATTTTTACCTCAAGGAATGAAAGCAAGGGATGAGGTAATGCTTTTGCTGTCCATCAGGTGGGCAGTGGTGCATGAGCTCTCTGGTGTACATAGCATACGGAGCTAGTGCCACCACGTGGACCGAGATGAGATGAGGTCTTACGAAAGCAATAGGATGAGCATGTACAGAACTGCCTTTTCATTAACTCGCTAATAATGATCAAAAGAAAACACCAAGACACTGACAACAGATAAAGATGGACAAAGAGCTGTGGACAAAAAGCCACTGATGATAGCTTTAAGATAAGCATGACCCACTGCCTTGTCAGGCAGTTTTAGAGAACTCAAAGCATCTTAAGATACAACTATAAAAGCAGAGCTCCCCCTAGTGGGTAAGCACAGTAAGTGACTATGACAAAAACAAAGGGTTTTATTTGTAAAATAAAAAGCAGAAAACTTTGACTTCTGCTTTGTTTTTTAAAACATAACGGAAACTGCAGGCATAAGGCATGAAATGTGATCATCACAGATCAACATTTAAACCAGCAGAAAAACAAACCAGAAAAAAGCATAGATGTGTGAAAGCGAAGACATGTTATTTATCGAGTTTTCTATGTTCATCCAAATACCAAGCCATCATCTGTTTTACTAACTGTTTAACGCAGAGGTGGAAAAACGGTTTTGTTCATCATATAACTGTAGTTCAGACACAAACGAAAGTATGAAGGTAGTAGCAGGCAGAAGTCTAACATCTGGGCCCACATTCATTAAGACTCTCGGAGCAGGAAATCAGACAGCTGTCACGCTGGCACATCTTTAGTCGTGCTTTTGAAAATCAGGAGTGAAACCACTGAGGGAGTGTTTTGACTTCAGTCTGGGTAAATGCAGACATTTCATCCAGATTTTCACTAATAACCAAAACTCCACATGAAAAACCATCTGAAATGTTATAATTTAAAGCTGAGAATTGTCAGTACTTTCAATCCCGCTCTAATTTGCATGTGGTTTTTCTCTTATGGGAACTTTTTGGAAATTTATACAACTCTAAGAGGAGTTTTAGAACCCGAGAGTGCTCCGAAAACTTTTTAATTTGTGGAGGGAAAAAAAGTAACAGATATTCCTGCTATTTACTAGTGGAACACATCCAATCCTGCCGTCAGGAGAGCAGGCAAGAGCCGATGCATTGTGGAAGTTTTCACGTTATTTTTGCTGGGGAGAGAATCACTGAAGAGGCCCCTGCAAACTAAACACAGCACCAAAACCCCGGTGGTGAGGAGGAGGAGGAGGAGAACGATGCCGGTGCTACAGCTCGGAAACCACAGCTGTTATCTTTGACTTTGCATAAAGCGGACACTGAGGAAAACGAACAAGCTTGTTGGCGACTGTGTGGTGAGATGCAGTAACACCCTCAAAGGTACGTGTACAGTAAGCTACACACAGTCTGGACATTGTAATGCAAATGGTTTTGCAAATGTACTGCAATACGCTGGTGACCCGTAAAACTTTAATGGCAGTAATCTGGGAATATAAACACATAAATATGGGCCGAGATGCAAAGTGTCAACACTTCTTTTTTTTTCGCCTTTACCAACACTTAATGCTGGTTTGAAATGAAACTGTACAGGAGCAACAACACCAGGTATTGTGCTAGTGTCCATTAGCCTGAGATAACAACAGAGCTAACCTTCCACTACATAAGGATACATAAAATGCTCCTTTTTTAAGGAGGATTTTTTTTATATATATATTTAAAAAAAATCATCTGCATCAGGAATTCATACCCTTCCTAAAAGTTTTGCCCTTTCTCTACCTGCACTTGAAGGCACCGTTGTGACAGCAGTGATGGGGTCTGACAGAGAAGGTAAAAAAGTGGCCTGAGTCTGTGAGTTAGTCGTCTTTCTTGCTGCTCTGGCCGTTGCAGCTCTGAGATCGGCCCGCGCAGAAATCCCGTGGATGGTTTTTAAAGTGGAGGCAGTCCAGAGCAAAGTGTGGATACTGCTGGATGTAATGAAGAAGATCATCTGGCAGGGATGGAGTGTGAGATTAAAACAAATGTTAACTTTACATTTTTGCTAATCAACACACTAAACTTAAATATAAGATGCAATAGGTGGCATTTAAACAGCATATGTAATTAGCTCTTTTGTTTAGCAGCATAAGCATAATTACTCTGATCATTCTAGATCATTAGAGATCTGACTGAAAGTGGCTATTTTGTGCAGATGGGTTGTTTTATGGTAAAAATAAAAAGGTTCTTTTATTGGACAAGAAAAGAATGCTCACAGAGGCTTTGACAGTTTCTAGAAAAGGCAGATGGTGGATGTAAAATCTCGTCTAACAGATGGTATTTATTTTCTTCAGTAAAGCCGAGAAGAAATCAAATGTGATGGTGACAGCACAGACGAAGTGGGGGACACGCTGACAGATGCTGTCAATCATCTCTAACGTGGGCTCATTAGTACAATGGTCCTATAAATAATTTGACATCAATGTGTCAATGTGTTAAAATGCTTAAAACATGTTCCAAACAGAAACAGGGTCTTACCATAAGTGATCTTTCCTGTGTCGGGTCCGAGCGCTAAGCACACACTTGAAAGTCGCACTTCCTTCACTCCTAACATGATTTCCAAGATGCCGGCTAGCTCCTCCTCCAGGATTTCCCCGCTCTCCTCGCTCTCATACATCTGCAAACCCGGCACGAAGCGTCAGCACAATGCTAGGACACCTACACTCGCCTTCCACTTTATTAGGTAAACCTGTTCAACTGGTTAATGAGCAGGAGAACAAGGCAATCGAGGCATTTAAGTTACTCTGAACGAGGCATGGCTGCTGGTGCCAGTCAGGCTGGTCTGAGTACCAGCTTTCAAACCAGCTTCCAGCCAAACCATCTAAATGTGGTTTCTTGAACATGACAATGAATGCTTCATACTCACATGGCCTCCACAGTCAAATCTCAAACCAATTAAGCAGTAAAAAAAACTCTTACCTTAAAGGCCAGTTTGAGGGTTTCCATCGACTTTGTGGGTCGACGAACGGTAGACAGAGCGATAACGTAGTGTCTGATGTCCATCTGTCCATCTCCATGCTGGGAACAAAAACACCTCGGTGAACAAAAGGAGCAAGTTAAGCCCCACACCTACAGCACAAGTATTCATTGATCTGATCATGTTATCTATTGAAATGGAGGACTGTGGTGTACATATGAAGTCTCTAGTATATTTACCTATTAAGCACTAACCCTGATTTTAACTTTGTGGCGGTGTCATAGCTCCCATATAGTCAAGGTTTCAAACTAAATATAGACCACTTTTAGCCCAAGCACTTTAATTATTTAATTAATTTAAATATAACATGTTTGTTGAGAGGTCAGCATAGACAGAATCTACCCAGCTAACTATCAAGCCCAATCAATTAAAGTATTTTATCAGTATCAAATTATTTTTATTATTATTATTATTATTTTAGATAGCCTATAGCCTATGATGGTATTTGACTGCATTTAGGACTAGATAGCCACATAAAGGTCAGTCTATGCACAAAGATGCCCAAGTTTTACATTTAAAGTGGACTCATTACTCTTTTCCAGCTGCACATTTTTATTCCTGAACTCTACTAGAGACGCTTTGGATGACTCATAGTTCAAAATAATCCTTATTTAGCTTATACTGAGCCTGTGAAATAACACTGTTTCAGTCCCTTTCCCCTTCCTTTAAGTTAGCTTCTTTATGGTTGGCTGCCTCTTACAAACAGAAGGTTTGAACAACAGGCAGATGAAGCTGCTGACCTCACAAAAACACATCACAGTGCCAAATGTTCATGCCTTCATATTAAGGTCAGACTGTAACTGTGTGCTTCTTCACACAGTACAGAGTTCACAGCATTAGCAGACTTCCTGTTGATAACAGAAATGCATTTTCATTTATTTAGATTTCTTTCAGACTTCCAAGTAACATAAACATAAAGTGCTCTTCAGATATTACGTACCAGAAAACCATTTAGTCTTAATTTAAGGATTCAGCTCATAAACTTGTTTTTTTAAGGAGTTACAACAGTTTCTGGAAAATTATCGCTCCTTTGAGCACCTTGTAAAACCCTCTGTTTATTATTAGATCTATGTATCGAGATGCCCCAAAGAAAAGCACTGTTAAAACTGTGACTCAATATTAAAAATACATCTTTTACCTTTTTAGGATACATATGGGCAGAGTTAAACCACACAAACCCTGTATTGTGTTACCGATAAGATGGAATGTGAATAAGACAGTGAATAAGACCTTTTGTGTATCCTTGCAGAACTGGTTTAAAACTATGCCCGGTTTAAACCGTCACAACACTGAAAACAGATTCAATGACAAAAATCTAAAACTCTACAACTAGTTTCTGTTGAGAATGCAGGAGAAGCAAACTTTGCAATTTCTTCCAAAAGTCTCCAAACTTCCAAACATTCTCCTCATATCCTAAACATTCCTCTGTGGCCCGTCAGTCCTGCTCAAAATGCCTCGCCGCTTCCCTTCAAGGGCGGAATCAATCAAACTCACCCTGCAAAGCACATTAACTCTGAAGTAAAATTCATTAACTTTACCGTTTTTATTTTCTGCTATGAAAACTTTATTTTATTGTGACTTTCATGAATTTTGAAACAAATTTTAAGAATTTTGATCATTTTTATATTTTGCAGAAAGAAAGAAAAGAACAGATTTTTTTGTATTTTTCTGTGAAGCTCATTTATAACTTTGTCTGATTATTTGAGTGTAGCTGGATCCTTTTTTAAATCATTGTATCCACTTTTTTCTGCATTAAATCCACATGTTTATACATTTTTCCCTTCACTGTATCTTGCACTTCCTTAATGTTTACCTCATCAAAGAAGCTGTGAACTTCTTTAAGTGTGTCTGTAACAGGCAGATTGAGGAACTGGGCAAAGTCCTCCAAACCCAGTCTGTCTCCCTGCAGCTTCCTGGCTCTCCTGGCCTGCTCTTCAAGCACCCTGTCTGTTGTTGCGACTCTCAGTCTGTTAGGACAAAGTCAAACAGAAAAACCTTAAGGAAACCAGATTAAATATGAGTAAGTCATACTGGAAACAACAAAAAAAGACAGTACAAAGTGTGGAGTTTCCTCACTGCTATTTTTTAAACACAAATCCGGGGGGAGAAAAAAAAGAAAAGAAAAAAGGTTGGTCCAATGTAATTCAAATTATACTTACAGTAAATTGAAGTTCATTGGGGTTTTTTGTTTTGGCTTTTGGTTTTGGTGTGTGTGCGTGTGTTTCTGCTCATCCACCAATAGGTGGCAGTGTTTACACACTTCTCCCAAAGTGTTGACTCAGCACCCATCAACGAAGCAGTTCAACCAGTCGTTCCAGTCTCCCACCACTTACCCTAAACGACATATTAGCTGGTTGAACTCTAGGAGGCTGCGATAATCATATATGCCCAGCGGGCCGTGCGATAGGCTGATCTCAATGTCATCAAAGGACAGGTCTTTGAGTGGCAGGTCCAACGCCCTACGAGGACAGAGAGAAAGTTTTGAGTCAAGAACATCCAAAGCAAGCATGTGTTGATCATCCGACACTTACTTGGCCATGAGCTTTCTGACATTGCTGGCGAACAGCGCGGGGTTTTCTTTCTCCTCATTCGATGGACTGTAAACAGGCAAGTACTAAAGAGAGAGAAAGTTCAACTCAGTCTTGTTGTTGTGTCAAACCGATACTGATTATACTGCAATTGAGCAAATGCTGAACTGCGAGAAGTCCGTTTGCCGACTTCTGTCATATGAAACCGCCTACCTCAATCTCAATGGAGTTATGAGGCTGGCACAGAGTGAGCCACAAAATGTGAAACCTGAAAGACGGAACAAACAGCTTCATCTACAACCTGATGGAAATAAACAGCTTTTAACTTTAATAACAGAGGGTGGGAGACGCTGTGTGTTGTTGTTTTTTCTGTATTCTATATAACCCTGGGAATGCGCTGGGAGCAGCTGCATTGCGTTCGTCGCTGGAGTCGATCGCACCCAACGAAGATGATGTTTGCTTTTCACCAGCCCGTTGCACAAGTACCTCTCTGCTCTGGTTGGCTAAAAAAACACAGCACCTGGTCCCTTTTTTGTTTTGTTTTCTTGCATGCTGTGCTTTTTAACGCTCGCTGATGGAACGAAAGTGTCCTGGACAGACAGCCTCACAGTAATATTCCCAGCGTATTCCAGTGAGTGTGTAAAGGTGTGTGAGAGAAAGAAGCACTCACGCTCCGGGACCTTTCCACGTCCATGAAATGGTATCCTGTGGAGAGAGAACGAAATACCCCACGAAGCAGTTTTATACAAATCCACAAACTCGTTGGAACTGAGTGGTGTCATTTGATCACACATCACAAACTGTATCCATAATCACTGTGAGGCATGCTTATTACAGTGAAACATAGCATGTGAGCAGAGATCGTAGCCTGTATAGAAAAAAAAAAAAAATGATGCAGCCACAGTGACACCACCTGTTTGTTTGCAGAATATTGTTTTTGAAGCCTCAACTTTGCTTTGTGAAAGCAAAACGCCTCACTTTACATTTCATTTGGAATCGGTATTTTATAAGATGTAGATAGTCTAATATATTGTTCAGAGGGTGAAGGCAATCACATTTAACAGGCAGACACGAGGCAGGATGCAATTCAAAATGTCATTAACCAATAGCGACGCTCCCCTGAAGAAAGGAAATAAAGCTGTGGACTCTCCCCTCACCCCCAACCAAGAGAAGAAGAGGAAACTGTAAACAAAAGGACATTTAGTCCAAAAAAATAAAAAACCCCTAATTCCACAACACTTCCTGAGTGCTGCTATTCCACACTCAGTTTCATAATGTGAGAGCTGCCAAATATGACCTGACTTGACCTCGTATCGAAGGAGGCGGCCATCACTAAATTAACAAATGCAAAGAGACTGAATAGAAGCAGATCTTGTGGTGCGCAGAGAAAAACAAACTAAGAAGCAGTCACCCTGTCCTTTATTATCACCACCTCTGCCTCACTTAACTGTCTTGCGGTGCCACGTTGTCAAAAAACGTCAGCGCAGTGAGTACAGCGAGCACCACGGGAAACAGTGACAAAGGCTTTCGAGGGAATGAAAAGAAAAACGAGGTAACAGGAGCTGCATGTTTAATGAAAGAGCGGGGAGAGGTGCTGAGAGAGAGACATGACACCTCTGTGTGCATGTGTACATGCGCATGTATGTACGATGCGTGTGTGCGTGAGAGAGAAACAAAGGATGAAATATCATCCCACTACAACATGAGCTCATTCAACACAAGAGGAACACACACTAATGCGAAGGAAAGAACCCACTGCATCACAGGCGTGTCAGTATGGGTGTGTACAGGGTGTACGTGGAGCCAATATCGACGTGACCTACGTCTAAAGCTGCAGGTATGGGAGGAGCCACAGAATAGGATCAAAAGGAAGAGGACGGGATTTATGGTATATACCAGTTTGTTTGGGTAGCGTAGTATCACTGGCTGCACTGGGAGTCCTGGGATGAAAGCACCTGAGGAAGACAAGAGGAGGAGGAAGGTGAAGAGAGAACAATAATCTGGTATTTCTGCTAAAAGTGATCCATTGTCCCCAAACCCAACTCAAAGCTTTTCATTTTAATCCTACTTCTTTATCTTGCACCAGCCTATGTCATAAGTCATATTTATTTGTATAGAGTCAAAGAAACTCTGAAATTAGCAGTATTTGATGGAAAATGACAAAAGTACAATGTTTTGGGGGGAGGGGGTTTCCAAATAGATTTTATGAGTATAGAAAAAGAAAAGAGCTGGACTGCATCAACTGGTTTAGTGAGTGATAAGATCATAACCTCAAAATAACATCAGGGACGCAGACAGAGCGTTTCCATTGAATTATATTATATCCTGCTGATGATGGGCAAGCTGATAAAAGCTACATACAATATTTATCGC
The DNA here is from genome assembly GCA_015106755.1 of Etia nguti. NCBI lineage: Eukaryota > Metazoa > Chordata > Actinopteri > Cichliformes > Cichlidae > Etia > Etia nguti. Next base: position 20,382 of record VUQG01018299.1, read on the forward strand.
TGGACAAAGACCTACTCAAGCTATTCAGTAACTAATGAATGGATTGCAAAGGGTTACAAATATTACACATGAGCATCAGGCTCAGTTTACCAACTTTGTGTGTCTGCTGTTTAATGCTGGCCACAGAGCATACAAAAGGTTTTTAGAGTTTTGGTGAATAAAACATGTGTCTGATGCTGCTGTTAATGAAGCCACAATGAGCCACACCAAAACAGTGAACATGTAGCTCAAGCTGAAAGTCACCAAATCATCAAAACTGTACTACAATTATCAGCTAGTGTAGATTTAAAGCCAGGTTTTTCTTTTTCCTAAAATTCAAGAAAATGTTGCTAGAAAAAAAATAGAAATTATATATCTAATATGTAATAAGTTCCTTGTACCCCATAAATGAAACACATAAAGCTAACTAAACAGCAACCTGAAAAAAATTACACAAGTAAAAGGTAACCAGACACATGGATCATGAAACACCTAGCTCAGCGTGTATTTGAATAACAAGCCCTGGAGGCAGGGCGAGGAGGATTTTAATAGTTGTTTAATATCAGCGATGGAAA